>APFE030613811.1:249815-305133 GCA_000404065.3 Pinus taeda
ACCATGGTATTGAGCAAGGCCTAAAGACTATAAAAAGGAGAAGAAGATCATTAGGCAATGGTAATTTTGAGAAAGTCTTGAATATCTGATGAAGGATGAGATCCAGTATGCAGGTTATGGGTTGCTTGATCTAAGCTAAGGAGGGATTTCACAAGTTGAGGGAGAACAAGATCTAAGGATAGATCGGGGTCAAATGGTTTGAAATGAACTATCTCTATATGATTGATTATGTTTATTCTAGATCTGTATACTGACGCAAGTAATGTTCTGAACTGGGTATAACTTAAGGTTGAAATCGCTGCAAGTCATGATTGAATATTTATAGATCTATACACGAGTTGGCTTTGGTAAAAGCACATATGTATGCGGGTTCAGTTTGTCCAAGTAGCGTATGCACTTTAATGCATGATGTTGATGATACAGTTGGTTCTGAATCGTGTTGCAGAGTTCAGGGTTCTGCTCTGTGTTCTGGTGATTGTTTTATTGACAGGGTTTCAGTATTGGGTATTGATGTTGCTAAGTGTTTGTGAGCTTCAATGATATTGATGGGTCTAGTATGAAAATTTGATGAAACATGGCCTTCAGATTATAGAGTTGTGCTTCAGTGTATCTAGTCTGAAAATTTATGAAATGTGGTACCTGAAGGAGAGAAGATTGTAGGTCGGTGCCTATGCACTAGTATCTTCGCTAGTACAAGAACTATGGGGGTTGTAGCTCCCTTCCAGGAGAAGCTGGAGAACGAGAGAGGGTTGTAGCTCTCTGCAGGTTGTAGCTTGCGTACTGGTAAAGGACTGCACCAGTACATTGTAAAAGAAGTTTCTTATTAAAGGAAGATAGAAACAAATTGCTGCAGGTGGTTTTCACCCACATTGGGTTTCCACCTTATATCATGGTGTTCATGTGTGCTTCTTGTGTGTGATGATTTGTTCTGTTTATTGCTTCTATTTACTGTTCATATGGTCAGTGAAGTTCCGATGCATTATCTAAAGATCAACATGTAATGGATTATCTGACTTATAAATAATCTGGATATACGCTAGTTTATTTAGACACAGTCGCGCATACACGCGAATATCCTTAACTGAAGTAGCGTATATGAATCTGAGTAAGAAAATGAAAAAGTTTTATTGATCTGATAATACTGATTCACCGCCCTTCTCAGTATTATTTCCAACACTATGTGGGAAAAATATTGCAGGCGCATTCTTTAATCCAAAAGGCATAATAGTGTACTGAAAGAAACCTCAGTCACTCACGAAGGTGGTTTTGCTTCTATCTTCTGGCGTAATCTTAATTTGATGATAACCAGAAAACCCATCAGTAAAGGAATAGGCCTCCTGCCCTCCAAAATTATCTAACACTTCACCTGTAAATGACGTTGGAAATGGATCATGGACATATGCATCATTCAGTTTCTGCAGATCTAAGTAGATCCTTATTCCACCTTTTTGTTTATTCTCTTGGAATCCCATCACCTAATTGAACTCTTTAATAGGTTCTATAATTCCATCATCCAACATTTTATCCAACTCTTGGTGAACCTTCTCTTTATACTCAAGATTAAGGCGATAAGGCCTCTGCTTGACAAGCTTCACATCTAGCTTCAATGTGATCTGCATAACACCCAAATCATCAAGGATTCCCTTTAAATATGAAAACTTAGTGGGGAAGATATCCTAGTACTTGCGAAGTAATTTAGCAACTTTGTCTACTATAGCGTCATCCAAATAATCTCCAATCTTTGCGAACTTTGGTTCTTCTTCAGTGCCAATGTTTACGTGTCTTGTTTTCAAAGGTGCAAAGATGTCTGGGTTCTCTACTTGTGGTCCTTCTATTATTCGATTTCCTTCTGTTTATGGAATATTGAGATTCCTTGGGTCTTCTTCCTCCTCTTCAGCGGTCACATTATAGCATTCCAATGTGTGGGGAAACTGGGTGTTCCAATAAGGTTGGGTCCAGTCCATAGGTTCCTTCGGTGTTTGAAGGTAACTACTTTAATCTCTTGAAGCACTTCATCGATGCTTGCAAAATTGTCCTCGAAGATGAAAGTCAGTAAGAATCTTTCTCTCAATACATCCCATTCCACAGTGTCATGGTGGAGCTCTATCTCGAGATACCAGTTCATGGGGATTGTATCCAGGGTATGACAAAATATATGTATGCACTCTGGCTATGGTTCCTTCCCCCATGCCTTAGTCCACTTTTCCAAATGATCGCATAGATCATACTTCCCACTATACTTCTCAGTCATTCTGGTATTAGCATACCCAAATCGTAACTTCATCATTCACCTGTAATCCCTCCATCTAGCAAAACATTCCTTATGCGTACCCCACGATTGTGTATGCGTAGCACAAAATTTCAACTTGAATGCTTGAAAACGGTGGTCTTCAGGGACTTCTCACTCAAATTCATCTAAAAACATTTCTACGTCAATCAGACCATCATAATAAGGTATCTTTTTTACCTTTGTCGAAACACAACGCAGTGACTTCGTCATCATATTACACCTTTATGTAGACACTTCATGTAAGTGGTTTTTCCAATGATCTAATTCCTCATCTAAGTCATAAGTGCATGAACTCTACTAGTCACATGTGATCTACCCATTTTTCGTTGGATTGATCTAATACTGATCTCACATTGTTATCTTGTATATTTGATCTAGCTCATCATCACTTTCTACATAATCGCGAATGGGTTTGATATAACACGCTCCTTCCATAGGATCTAGTGGCACTATGACCCTAAGTGACTTCTTTTCAAAGGTCACTTTCCTCTTCTTCAAATTAATGACCCCATTCGTATCAATCGCCCAGTCGATTCTCAGGAGCATGGGGTAGGGATTATTGTCATCGACAATTTATACAACTTCAAAGTCCACTATTGCACTCGCACCTTCAATATCAACCTTCACTCTATACAATCATCCCATGGGGATGATTTCCTATTGATTCGCCATTCAGAGCTGAATCTAAGACCAGTGCAATGTAGGTTTCCCCATATTTTCCCATGTTTGTTTCGCCAGAGCGTTGGCATCAGACCCCAGATCTAAAATTACCTGGTCCATTTTTAATTGCCTATCTATGTTGTTAGCCTCATCTCCCACCCTATTTGCACCTTATTCTTAGCAGTTTTTCTTACTTTGCATTGCTCTGTAGGAGTCTTTTCCTTAATGTCGCATTTGTCTATTAAGTCTTGCAATCCTTCAACAAATTTTTGATCATATAACAACTTCATAAAAGTATTTGGAAAGGTAGCTAGTATTGACAGATCTACTTCTTGAGTTGCATTAGTCTCAAGCCTTTTCTCCTGACTTCTTGAGGTGGAGGCCTCAATGAAGTTCTTCTTTGCTTCCAAGAACATCTCTATAGTGTGGTTCAGATCAAAAGTGATTTCTTTCTTAGCAGCCTTGCGTACCCATCCCTCTTTCAGAGGCTACTTACCTTTATCTGCACCAATTATTATACCACTTATTAATACATGTTTATGTTCAAATCCTCCTCACAAGGCTCCACCCTCATCATTTGTAAATTCTGCGTAGGTTGCTAGGGTTGGGCCTTCTTCTCTTGCATCTTCGCCATAATGACAATAAATTCCTCTATGAAATGATCAAACTGCCGACAATAGTGACATGAGGGATGCGTGGGATTTGGATAAGCATGTGTGAAGTGCCCTGCTTCACCACAATTATAGCAAGTTATTTGTCCACGCCCTCGCCCTGGTCCAACGTATCTTCCTCATCCTTGGCCTTGGAATTCTTCCCACGCTGCTCCTGCGCCTTCATCCTAAGGCCAGATTTCCACTTGCATATAGTAAGTAGGGGTTGTTTCCATATTTAACTCATAACTTCGACAATGGTGTTCATCATGGCCCATAGATTTACAGAAATTGAAAAATAGTTGCCTAGGTGTCTGAACGAACTTCTAAAGTAAGTGGAAATTATCCATCGCATGTGGCCTAGTGACTTGACAAATGGCACACCATAGCGCAACTCCCATGCTCGACCTAGATAGGGCTTCTAGCTTCACAGGGGCTACCCACCCCCTTATAAGATAATTCACATATATCGGACAATGATCTTTATCATGCTCGTGCCCTTGCACTTCAAGCACCAAACCTCTGTGTGCACTTTTGGCTTAGTCTCCTTCTCTTTATTTAGAATATGTAATTCTAGGTGCAGGCTCTCTAACTGTGAGTGGATCTATTGTATCCCCAGGTTTGTATCATGAATAGGTGATGCATGTAGCCTCATCGTGATCTCTAAGGCATCTACTTGTGTTGTTATCTTCTACTGTGACAGAGGTATTCTTAGTGCAATAAAAGCAATGCTATAAACTAGTGGTGATGTTGGGTATTTGAGGTTTGCATGTTCACATGCCTGATATGGCACTTCAATCTCTGATCAAAGTCCCAAGGTGTTTCATCGACTCTCATTTGAATCTCCTTAAATTAAATTAACAACTATGCCTCAGATTTAGGCTTACTAAATTCTTTGTTCAGAGTTGTCTGAGTTTTTGCCAACGATGCCTGGGGAATATTAGTGCAATACTTAATGTACCAGGTTAGCGCATGATCTTGCAAGGCAGAAACCAACTACACCTTCTTTATATTATCATCGATGACTTGTTGCGTTGTCCATACAACATTCACAACAAACCAGAATTGCTTCGGATCTTCACTTCCTATTCCTTTGAAGATTGACATCTTCATTGTGTTTTCCATGATGAATGGTGAAGGTGGAGGCGGAGGTGTAGGTGAAGGTGTATGTGATGGAGGTGGAGGTGGAGGTGGAGTGGATGGATGACATATCCTCAAAATACCTCGAGTTATTAACTAAACAACACTTCGCGATGTAATCAGCACCGCCCCTTCCTCATCACTTGAAAAAGGTTCAATTAATGGACTATACTCTGGACCTGATTTGTTACTTTTAAAGAATATACCACTTCGCGTAGCTTCAAACATTAAGGTAATGGAACTACCCACTTTTTACATAATAACATTTTAATCCAAGTATTCAATGACCTCAAGTACTTACCTCACGCTCCTTTGAAGAATTTTCGCTCTACTTCACTATAGCTAATTAAGGTGTCAACTGAAAATTTAGAAACAAATCCTCACAGTATTCGATCATGCCAATGATTTACTACCCGCCTATTCTCTTTTCAGATGCCTCTAGTTGTTGCACCAATTTTGGAGTCCACACTATAGGACTATCGAGCTTCCACATCCCTTGATTGTCTACCAATTTTGCTAACCACTAATATAATTTTCATGGAAAAGTACAAAAGAATATTTTGTGTATCTTTGTATACAAATATCTATTCAACCAATCCTCCTTTGATAGGCATGGATTCTTGTTTTCTTGAGTCGTAAACTTGTGAATATTATGATTTAACCACTTTTCAATCTCTTTCTTAGTCGGACTCCAATGATGCGACATCACACATCTCTTACGTAGATCTCGGTCCTGACAATGGAACCATTTGTTGGCTTAGGGAGTCTTGACCCTATTTTAGAGTTAATTGTGCTAATAAAAAAAACCCTACACTGCTGGCCCTTTCGACAACAACTTGCATATCGCAGGTCACAGTCTCCCCAGACATAGTATTGGGGGATGTAAGAAGTAAGTTTCTGCATCCAGAGACTAGTGTGATGTATTTCAGTGCCTTAGATCATATTCCACGTAGATCTGACCTTTCGATAGAGTTAAAAATCCTAATTCGGCCCTAGGTACCTTAAGTTCTTCGCAGGACCAACCAATTGTGTTCATTAGGCCCTAACAGGATATGTCTAGTACTTTCGCGCAACTGAGTAGGTCTTCTAGGGCTTATGATATCTAGATCTACCATCGTATAGACCAATCTTCCTTATCTGAAACTAACCCAAAATATATTTATATCTTTGCGAATATCATTCAATCATCTTGTTAAGAATAAACATGTTTAATTAGCCCAATACACAGTGAAAACACAATGAATTACAGAAACATTAGTGAAAGTGACATATCAATTAAATAGATAGATGAAAGTATTTTCAACCCAAAATTAGTCTTTATTAATCAAAATCATTCCAGTATAGACTTCAACTAACCTGCACACTCAGCTGTGGACTCTTCCAGACATCCACGCACTCAACTGTGGAGCCTTTCCTTCACTTACTGACATAAAAAAACCTTCTTGACTATCGAACCCTTACAACATCATTTATTCATTTATACTTATATTCTTATCTTTTCTTATTGTTTTCGAAGACTCATCTATTTATAGTCTTTCTAATACAATAAAATGGCCCCCAACTCATGGGTGAGTCTTAAAAACCACCTATCACTTACCCAAACAAGGCACTAAGGCCCCTATGACTCTTGACTAGTTACACGCTCGACATCCATATTTTGCGGATACTTTACATTCTTTACACAATTCTTTACAAAAAATGACTAAATTAATTAAATTCTACCCATGGGGACCCCATCCCAACACATACACTTTATTTCCCTTTACAATTTACCTTAACAACCTAGGATTTCGTGATGGTTACATTTCCTCATCAATAAGAAACGAATTTAAATTAGAAACTGATTGTGCATGTGATCGATAGGTAAGGTATGCATAATGAATTTTTTCAAAGAGAGCACAACAAGACCTTTATTGTGCTTAATCGGGTCATTGAGAAACAAATTCACAAATAGGAAAGCTGAATCCTACCTCCCACAATGTTGATATTGATCTGCACGAGCTCTGGTAGCTTCTGGTACACCCTGTGTAGTATTTGTGTAGCGCCTTGTGTAGGGACAACACAAAATTTTTTATGAAATTCTTTGTTATCTTCCTTTAGTGTGTTATGAATTCTTTAGACCTCCATAACGAACCAATTCATTTGCATGTGATAAAAAACAATCAAAATGGCAGCCTCTTGGATAGATTTGAAAATGATTCAAAATTTATGATGACGTAATTAAACCCGTTGCTTAATTAGAACTCCACTTAAAAACAATCATATTTAAATTTTGGGAGCGTGATAGGATCTGGGAGAATTTATGCCTAGGATTAAAAGGGACTTAGGATTAGGATAAAGGGGATTTAGGCCTAAATAGGAATAAGGGATGACATGAATGATTTGAAATAGGGAATAATTCAAAAGGATAAGGGGATAATGGAATAGGATATGTAGCACAAAGGGAACAAATATGGAATACGGACAAATAGGGAATAAAGCATGAAGGGAATAAATGATATATGAAGAAGGAGAAAACTATAATATTTGTACCCATGTTGCTTTGACATCATTCCTTTTGACTGTAAACACATTGTTCAGGTCAACAACTCTATCAAATCCCCAAACCCTGACTCAAAAATCATAATGACAGCTCTCAAAACGCGAACACCCCTTCCCATTATTGATTAAGACTTTGATGACCAAATGAATATTGGAAATAATACTGAGAGGGGGGGTGAATCAGTATTAGTCAAATCAATAATCTTTTTCTTTTCATACTCAAACTCATATATGCTACTTCAGTGAAGGTAACTCATGTGTACATGCAACTATGTTTAAGGCAACCAATGTATATCCATCAAACTTATGATTCAGTTAATTCATCATCAGTACTTCATTAATCATATAAAGAGTAACCATGTGCAATAATATCATAACAAACCATCACACATAAGAAACACACATGAACACCAATATTTAAGGTGGAAACCCTATGCGGGACAAAAACCACCTGCTGATGTCTTCTTTTTAATATAAGAAAAACTTGTTTACAATCTTGTACTAGAGCAAACTCATACCAGTACGCAGGCATCCACCTACAGAAGGTTACAACCTTCTCTCATTCTCCAGCTTCTACTGGAAGGGAGCTACAACACCCTAGCTCTTGTACTAGTCAATCTGTTTACTAGTACGTAGGCGTCATCTTACTGAAGGCTTCAACCTTCACTCATTTTCCAGCTACTATGGGAAGGGAGCTCCAACCCCTTGGCTCTTGTAGCGGCTGATATGTTTACCAGTACGTAGGTTCTGACCTATAGAAGGCTACGACATTCTCTCTTCCTCCAGGGACCACGTTTCCTTCACTCATTTTCCAGCTACTATGGGAAGGGAGCACCAACCCCCTGGCTCTTGTAGTGGCTGATATGTTTACCAGTACGTAGGTTCTGACCTATAGAAGGCTACGACATTCTCTCTTCCTCCAGGGACCACGTTTCAGAAATTTTCATACTAGATACTCCTGGTACACAAAACCATAATCTAAAGGCCATGTTTCATCCTATTTTCATATTGGACCCATTAATAACATTGAAGCTCAAAGTCAATCACCACTACAATACAACCATCAAATACTTCTACATTAACCAATCATTGAAACTCAATCATCAATCTTTGAATCACCCACAACTGAATCACTGAAGTCCCATCATCACTAAAGCAAATCACAATCAACCAATCAATCTAAAAATTTAGTATACTATCATTAAAAACATAGTCACCAGAACACAGAATAGAACCCCGAATTCTGCAACAATAGCTAGATCCAACTGCAACCTCAAAGATCATATTTCATAATGTATATGCTACTCTGATGAGCTGAACCAGTGTGTATACGTGCTTTTAACAAAGCGAACCAACGTATATGCCTACAAATATTAATTCATAATTTTGCAGCTATTCTCGACTTTAGTCAGACCCAGATCATAACATTAATAGAACAACACATGCAATCGTATTCACATCTAGACTATACATGATCAAACCACATAATGATAATTCATTTCAAGCCTTAAGATCCCAATGCGTCATCCATCATCAACCACATAGGTGCATCCTTAATTCAGATCAAGCAAAGCATCACAAAACCATAACCTGCATAATGGATCTCACACTTCATTAGATATTCAATACTTGCACACCTTGGCCTAATCATCTTCTCCTCCTTATATATTTTTAGGCCTTTCTCAATACCATGGATCAAAACCACTTAGGACCAATACCTTGGACCAAATACCTTGGGTCAATACCTCGGACCAAATACCTTAGACCAATACCATGGATCAAAATACCATGGACCAAATACCACAAACCAAAACTTAGTTTTCTAAGATACACACGCTTTTACTTCTATGAAAGTGCATGTGTACGTATACGCTACTTGTGTTCAGTGGACCTACGTGTATATGCACCTTGGTCAAGAAGAACCTGTGTATACCTCTCTTTCTTCATTCTTTGTAGTTTGATATGTAATTCTTTGTTGTTAACCTATTATACTATGATCTTTCATCTGAGTGAGTTGCCATCAAGGACAACACCTATATCATAATGCCAACAATCTCCCACTTCGGACTTGATGAAAGCAACAACACCAAGTCACTCTCCCCCTTTGACATCAAGGGAAAAGGGTCATGCTCCCCCTCAGTACATGTTGAATCATCTAATTGAGCTCCCCCTTTGTACATGCTGAGATGCACTATATCTTCCATGCTCCCCATGAGCATATGCAGAGTCAACAAAAATATTTTCTAAAATAAAAACATGACTCTATAACTCAACTAAGTGAGTATGACTTTCCTATCACAAATGACTCGTACATACATCCATCTCCCAACCAAGTGGGGATATACATGATAGAAATTACATCATCCATCCCATGCAAAGTGGGGATACAAATTACATCATATGACCAAAAAGGACTAATCAAAAGACTACGAGAGACAAATTATTACATCATTGGTCTTTATATGCCCTTTACATTGAATGATATACATGACATTTATAACAGAGACCAAATATCTAAACAAGACCATGGTAGTCATCAACAACTATCATATGATCTTCACCATCAATAGCATCAGGATCAACAACCTATATATTTCCATCATCAAAGGAGTCACCTGAATCAAAACAACTATGTAGATTTGTACCAAGATCTTCTAAGATAATGCCAACAATGAATTATTAGAAGCAGATGCTCCCCGTGAACCTGTGCCAACTTATGAGTACCAACACATACCATCATGAAACAGAGAAGATAAGTGACTGAACCATATTAAACTCCTTTTCTTGAGTCCGTCCCACTAATTTTTCCTCAGAACACCATATACGCGACTGTGCAACATCTAACTCATGTATATACACGACTTTGCTTCATAATAGCTGCGTATGAAATTGGAATACTAAAGTTTTACACTTTCAGCTTCCCCTGGATTTGTTATGTCTGCAAACTGAGCTATGCCACATCTTTTTGACAATAATTTTGTCTTCTTCAATACCTTGGATTGTGATGATGTATGCTCCTTTTGGTTTGGTGTCTGAAATTTGCTCATGCATTCCTTTACTTTATGTCCAAACTTGTTACACGCATAACATCTTACATGTTTCATATTCCTTTTATTGCAATCAATAGCTTTGTGACAAAACATATTGCAAGAAAAACAATATCCCTTAAATAACCTAGAACATGATGATCTTTCTGTGTGACAGTCTTGAACCATTCTACTTCTGCATCTGGTTGCAACATGTCCAAAATTATGACATATAAAACATTCAACATTATCCATTGGAGAAAATAACTGACTATCACATTCACAGTTAGGAGTAAAAGATTTTCTTTGAAGACTTTCTTTCCTTGGTTGTTGATGGGGTTGACCACTCATCTCCTTGCTGAGCATTTTAGATTTTGCATTAGAGTTCATTGCCTCACCTTGTGAGCTAGATTCACCTTCAACATATTCATGAAAACCAAGACCAGTTTTGATGGTAGGAGACCTTTGACTACTAAGAATATTATCCAAAATCTTAGTACTATCTTGAAATCGTAACAGTTTATTATTTTCTTCTAATTTACCTTTTAAGATATTGACCTCAACCTGATATTGCTCTTCCTTTTCCAAATATTGCTTCTTCAATATTTCTTCAGCCTTTTTTTCTTCTTCCACTTGTTGCCTTAATTTGAGAATCTCATTTTCTTCTTTTTCATGTGCTTGAGGTAGTTCTTCATTCTGCTTATTTTCTAGATCTTCTTTTAGAGAGAGGATCTCATCTTCAAGACTTATATAGTAACTAGATCTATCTTGAAGTCTCTTGATTGTTATGTTCTGATCATTTATTTCATTTCTTAATGATGTCACTTCATCCTGCAGCTTTTGACATTGATCTTCCTTTTCCTTGTACTGCTTCCTTACTTTGTTTCCTTCCTCTAGCTGAGCTTTTAATCTAGTAACTTCTTCTTTGAAGGCACATTCCCTTTTGTTAAATAGATCTTGTCGATTTCTAATTTTATCTGCAAGGCTTTCAACATTGGTCTCTATGTTTCTTTCACGATCACTTCCAATATCTACAAATTTGCATGAACAAAGAAAAGTATCAATAGAAGGCCAAAAATTTGTACCCGATGCTTCATTTTCTTGCCCATCTTTAATCTGAGGTGATTTTAAATCTGAATACTTTCTTCCACCTAATGGCTAATTGTCTCTCTTGTTGTCGTTGTTCCTTTGAGATGTCTTCTTCTTCTAAGGCACTTTCTTCTTTAGCTTCTTTCCCATTGTTCTACGGATCTCCTTCAAGCGATCAAGCTTCTACCAAAGGACTTGCTCTGATACCAATTGTTGGAAATAATACTGAGAGGGGGGGGTTTATTCAGTATTAGTCAAATCAATAATATTTTTCTTTTACTAGCTGATCTATTTACTAATACGTAGGCGTCAGCCTACTGAAGGCTCCAACCTTCACTCGTTTTCCAGCTATTACTGGAAGGGAGCTCCAACCGCCTGGCTCTTGTACTTGATGTTATGTTTACTAGTACATAGGCGTTGGCCTACAGAATGCTACGACCTTCTCTCTTCCTCTAGGGACCATGTTTCATCAATTTTCATACTGGATACTCCTGGTACACAACACCATAATATGAATTCCATGTTTCATCCAATTTTCATACTAGACCCATCAACAACATTGAAGCTCAAATTCAATCACCACTGCAATACAACCATCAAATACATCTGCATTAACCAATCATTGAAACTCAATCATCAATATTTGAATCCCCCACAACTGAATCACTTAAGTCCCATCATCGCTGAAGCAAATCATACTGTCATTAAGAACACAGTCACCAGAAGATAGAGTAGAACCCATAATTCTGTAACAACAGCCAGATCCAAATGCAACCTTAAATATCATATTTCATAATGTATACACTACTCTGATTAGCCGAACCAACGTGTATATGTGCTTTTAACAAGGCAAACCAACGTATATGTCTGAAAATATTAATTCACAAGTTTGCAGCTATTCTTGACTTCAGTTAGACCCAAATCATAACATTAACAAAACAACACATGCATTAGTATTTAGATCTAGACTATACATGATCAAACCACATAATGATAATTCATTTCAAGCCTTAAGATTGTGATCCATCATCCATCATCAACCACATAGGTGCATCCTTAGTTCAGATCAAGCAAAGCATCACAAACTCATAACTTGCATACTGGATCTCACACTTCATCAGATATTCAATACTTGCACACCTTGGCCTAATCATCTTCTCCTCCTTATACAGTTTTTGGCCTTTCTCAATACCATGGATCAAAACCACTTAGGACCAATACCTTGGACGAAATACCTAGGGTCAATACCTCAGACCAAATACCTTGGACCAATACCATGGATCAAAATACCATGGACCAAATATCATAGACCAAAACTTAGTTTTCAGGATATACACACTTTTCCTTCTATGAAAGTGTGTGTGTACGTATATGCTACTTGTGTTCAGTGAACCTACGTGTATACACACCTTGGTCAAGATGGACCTGCATATACCTCTCTTTCTTCATTCTTTGTATTCTGATCTGTAATTATTTGTTGTTAACCTGTTGTACTGTGATCTTTCATCTGAGTGATTTTACATCAAGGACAACACCTATATCATAATGCCAACAATGAAAACCACTTTTATAATGACTTCCTAGGCAGTGGTTAGTAAAACTCATAATAGTGTGTTATCACTCCAAAATTTCTTCAAAGTTGTCAAAAAGCGAAATGATAGAGGTAACCGCTAACCACTTTTGGAGATCAGGACCTAGCCTTCCTAATCTCAAAGAGGGCTCTCTCTTTTTTATTTAACTTTGTTTTAGTTAATTAATTTTAGGCTAGTTATGATTGTGCTTAGGTTTTTTTATTTGAATTTGGGTGGTAGGATCACTTACATAGATGAAAAGAGGGTTTCTTTTACCATTGGGCTATGGAGTCAAAAGTCAGAGAAACAAGACTGGATTCAATTATAAAAGACAGTGTCTACAGGGTAAGATAGGTGAGTTATTACAGATCTCAAAGGCTAGATGGTGAAATGGTTTCCAATCGGATCTAGGGAGCAATTAAGGGTTCCATAGGCTGAATCATGAAGAGAATGAAAGAAGTCAACCGAGATGGGAGAGCAATTAAGGGTTCTCAAATCCAAGTATGTCAGGAAAACATATAAATGAATAATTATGCAAAATAGAGGGTACTTGAGAAAATTCTGAGAGATATCTCCAATTAATTCATTCAAATTTAGAAAAATATTTAAGATTGTGAAACACATGAGAAGGTAACAAAATTTAGACAAAGAATATACTTCACTGCAAATAGCTCATCCCATGAATCCTTTAGTGAAATGATTTTATTACTTGCTCCAGTCTGTTGACTTGAAAATTGGTACAATCACCCTCAGGTTTAAGATCAAAATATCTTTACAAATATATAGCAATCCACACTCAATACTTCAAATTCTAAAGTATTTATACAAAAAGAATTTACCAAATATCTCAAATTTCATTGAGAACTAATCTAGGAAAAGGAAATTTATTTATGCAAGAAGATAGATATAGCTATTGAACTGTTATTTGTTGTCCCTTTTATTTAGGTTTTGTTGTCTTTTAGTCTTTGATCTTTTGCCCTTTAAGCTGCTTGGTTGTTTGGTCTTCACGTTGGATGTCATATTTACTTATGACCTTTCATTTGATACACTTTCATCTGACACTCTTTGACCTTGGTGACCTATCAATATCCTTTTACTGTGATCTTTTACCTTTTTACTGTACATTTATAGTTCTATTGTGTATTTACTAAAGTAAATCATTGAGTTTTAACCATGTATTAGCATATGGTAATTAGATATTGAGCATTTTCAGTATATCTCATATGCCTCTATATACTTGGCAAAAGTTGTCTTATTAATAAAAAGTTGTTTTACCTCATGCTGGAGGTAAAACAAGTTTTCAAAAGTTTGGCATAATACTTTTCTTATTGGTATTCCCTTCATGGATCAAGTGTTTACCTGATCTCTGGCCGCTTCTCTAATCTTCTTATTGTAATATTCTCATGTCATTATCTTATCATTTATGACTAAGGGATTAGGTAATCCCTTTTTCCTCAAAAGTTCAAACTTAACCATGAACTTGTCAATGGCCAGTTGCACAGTTTGACACTTATCCTCCAAGTTCTGCATCAAATTCCTCTTAGTGAGGATTCTTCTAACTTCCAAAATTGTACCTATCGTATCAGGTATCTCTAGTTCTTGCAGCTCATACTTGTTCTTGGAGTTGAGGAAGTGGATGATTCTTGTTGCCTCCTCTGGCATATCTCTAAGTTTTTATTTGACTCTTTGAATGGCTTCTATGGCCTGCTTTATCAAATCAATCTGTTCAAAATTAACCTGAATGGATGGCCAAATATCATTGACAGAGTCAATGATATTGGCCCACAGTTGTTCCTTAGCCTAACCTAGAGGTTCATTCAGTGTCAGCTCTCTCTCCAGGCTTTTGATTCTTTCAGTCATCCTTGTGGCCTTTTGTTGTTCTTCTCTATGCATGATTTGGGCCAATTTGTAATCTATTTCCAAGATGGTGACTTTCTCCTTAAGTCTGTTCATCTCAGTGGTCTGAATGGACATTTCTTCCATTGCTTTGATCAACCTATTTGCTTCATCACCTATGGAGCCTGTTGATGTAGTTGGTGTAGATGTAGGTAGTGCACTGGCCATTGGATTAGTGGGGTAGTAATTGTTGGAATGACAGTTGCAGGAGCATTATCAATGCTAGCTTGTTTGAGCTGCATCAAGCTATCCAGTTCTTTCTCCATTTCCTTCAACTGATCATTTAGTTGCAGCACTAGGTCCATCATCTATTCATGATTTCTCTGACTTTCCAGGACCTCCTTTGTTTTGGATGCTATAAATGAGGTAGCTTATGTTGTTTCTTGAGGGCTGCTATGTCCTAATTCTTCTTCTTGATTAATTTCTTTGTGGATTTAATATCACTTGGGTCATGGCCCAATTCAATGACCAAGTCCTCCAAGGACTTTATTATGTTGTCTTTGGCCTATGAGGGGGATTTTTCCAGCTTGAATTGGGCTGTCACATTATCCAATGAATCTTTCAACTTAAAGGCATCCATGGACTTTCTGTGAGGGTGGAGTAAATTATTTCTCTAGCCTGTTTATGGAACTCTATCTGATAAATGGGATGAACATCCTTGGCCAACACCTCCAAATTAGTCTTCTTGTAGTCTGTCGTGGTCTTTGGGCGCTGTACAGTGGGCTATAAAAATGACACCAGCACCTTGCATGCTTTGATGTCAAAGGCTGACATCGTCTGGTTTTTTTGGTGTAAGCTTGAGGTACTGGGCATATGTGTCTCCTTTTAACTTGTCATTCCTCATCTTTATTTATTTGAATATGTCTTTGATATCCTTTTCCTTGTCAGCTAGCCCGACTAAGGAAGAAACCTCTATACTTTGTTATCATCTGTGTGTTGGAGGTTGATGGCTATTGTGTTTTCGTCTATGCCTCATTGTATCAGTGTCAAATATTTCCCTTGATTCAATGTTCTCCTCCTCTTCAGTCATAGGTTTCAACTTGGTCTTCTTTCTTAGCTCAAACAACTCATGAGTAGTCTCCATGGTAGCGTTGGATGCCTCTTCCTTGTTTCTTTTTGGATTCTTCTCCTCATTCATTGGGGTCTGAAGCATAGGATGAACATGCATTGTTTCACCTATTTTTGGAACCTGGAAATGGTGGTACAGGCTACAAAATGGTGTGAACGATAGTTGCAGAGGGTACTCTAGCTTCAATTGTGCACCGGATGGCTAAATTGGGCATCCAAAGCGTGTTCGGGAGCCAATTGGTAGTCAAATCTGGTTGCAGAGGCTCAAGGTGGTGTAGGAAAGCTTAGGAGGCTTTCACAGAGAAAATGAGTGAAAAAGGGTGAAAATGGGCATCTTTCCCCTTTTAATCGACAATGGTTAGAAATTGATAGGGAATTGCATAATGAACAATGATGGTTTTTGGCTTTCGAGGGGAGGTGGTTTCGGGGGCCATCACACCGCTTTTGGCCATCAGGCAGTATTTTCATGAGAGCAAGTGAAATAGCATGGAGTTGCCATGCAACCAAAAGGGGCCTATAAAAAGCCACCCATTTCATGTGCTATTGGGTAGGTAAAGGTTGGAAAAGAAATCGACGCGATATGGATGTGCACCGTCAGATCTGGGGGTGGTGGATCGAATGGATGTCACACGATGGAGATGCACGGAGGGAAATCAAGTAGATATCTGCGGGGCCCAGGGGATTAATTACAAATATTTGTAATTATTTAGTGAATAACGAGCGGTTAAATATAAGCGGAAGGGAGAGAAAACTTAGAGTAAAGGGGTTTTAGGGGGTAAAAGGGATGATGTCGGGAAATATAGGAATGGGGGAGTTAATAAAGTAATGCAGGAGGGGATTTAAACTTAGGATAAAGGTTTGTAGTGGGGTTTTAGGCCAAATAGGGAAATTAATAAGGGGAAAGTGTTTTCTTCAAAGGGGAATGGGTTTCACACTAGTGAAAAGGGGTTTTTCAGTAGAGGGATGAATTTGGAGGGTAAATTGCTAGGGGAATGTGTGAAACCAAGTGGCAAGGGTGAAAATGAAGGGGAAAGGGTATTTTCTTAGGAAATGATGGGATAATGAGGGAATTAGTAAGTATGTAGTGAGGAGTGAAATGGAATGAGGGGAAGTTAGCCAATTCAACTTGTGAACATCCTTTCACTTTGATAACTGCTCCTGCACACTGAAACATATGATTAAGTATGATAAATGTGCTTTTGTTTTAATCAACTTTGTACTTCTGCAACCTTTCTTCTACTTACCCTTTATTGACCCTAACATTTTTTCATCATTTTAGTGGGTGCATTTTAGTTAGCAGGCCCTTTCTTTCCTATTTCTTTTGAAAATTAAACTATCTAATTCTAACCTTATATCTTCCAATGGCTTAGATTAAGATTATGAGCACATTTTACTTCTCTACCTAACTACTGATCTGCCAAGATTAAATAGTTTTGCTAGATCTTTATCCTCTATCTATAAGCCTGAAATTTAAAGCATGAAGTAGTCAAGATTAAACAATTTGACTATCATGGGTTGTGTCATTTATAACAAGCTGCAAATAACCATTATTTTGTACAGTAAAGTAAAAAGTATTGGCACTTAGACTTGCACACTTTCATGATCTATTTTTGTTTAGGGTTCATATATTTTCACTTTTTTAATCTTTTATTATTCTTTTTGTCCTTGGATATTTATTTTAGGACATACCCTCTTTACATTTTTTATTTTTAATATGGAAAACATTTGCAGAAAACAAAAGGTATGTACAATATTACAAGATTAACCACAATCAATTCAAAATTATTAATCCTATTAATATAGGACCCTAACAGTGGTTCCACATGCAAACGGAATTTCCTGGTGAAATGTCAAGAACTCTAAAGACCAGTAGCCTTTGAATTGTCACTGAAGTTACCTTGTAAACTATCCTTCTGTGATTCTTCTTTATTGATACTTATGATGATGAAACCTTCAAATCTCAAGGCCTTCTCTTTGGGCTTCAACTTCAAAATCACCATCCAATCCAATCTAACACTCTGCAATGTTGTGTACAATGATGCAAAGTAAAGTAAATTATTGTTAATCAGTGGAAAAATAATGCTTCAACATTCTACCATTGACAGGCCCTCCTGGTAGATCTGATCCATCTATATCTCTCAAGAAAAAGGCATTGTTACCCCCTGTAACCTGAATGACATAAGGCCCTTTACACAAGAAGTCAAATTTTCCATGTTTTCCTTTGTCTTCCCTTCTTGAATCCCACTTAAGAACTTTATCACCTATGTAGAAATCATCTGCTTTGGTATTTTTGTCAAATACCTTTTTAATTTTGTTCTGGATTACCTGTGATTTTACATATACTTCTTCTCTGGTCTACTATAGGTGTATGGTCTAATTTATCCTTCTTTGGATATCGTTTGGTTCCACCTGTAATTCTTGGATGATCTTCATCACTGGCACTCCCAAAGATGATGGAAATACTACGTCCATCCCATATACTAACTAGTAGGGAGATGTGAAAATGGACTTCTTGGTAGTTAGCCTGTCTATCCATAAGGCATTGACTAACTTTTTGTTCCATGTATTTTTTTGTCTTCCAGTGATTTCTTAATGATATTCACCAGGCTTTTGGGAGAGGATTATGCTAGTCCATTACCTTGAGGGTAATAGGCTATGGAGTGGCCAAGAGTGATGTGGCATTTGTTACAGAAGTCTATCATTCTCTTGGATTTAAAGGCATATGCATTATCAGTAATGAGCTTTTGGGGGCATTCAAATCTTGACAGGATATTATTCTCTAGAAAGGAGATAATGATAGTGTCTCTGGTTTGTCTAGAAGGCATGACTTCTATCCATTTGGTAAAATAGTACGTGGCTATCAGAATCCACTTATGCCGGGCTAAGGAGGATGGGAATATATCTCCAATGAAGTCTAACTAACATTGTTGAAATGGCATTTCAATGGAGATTGGTTTAAGAGGCAAGGGTAAAAGTTTGCTTTTTCCTTCAAATATCTGGCACTTATGATAGGAGGTCACATGTTTCTTAACATCTGCAAACAAGGTGGGCCAGTAGAAACCAACCCTCAAAATTTTGTCAGTAGTAGTCTTCCAATACAAGTTTCCTCCACAATCCCCTACATGAAACTCTTGCATAATTTTATTAGCTTCATCTTTTAGTAAATAGTTCGAAAGAATACCACTAATGTCTTTCCAGAACAAAGCATTATTTATAATACAATATCTCAATGAATTCATTTTAAAAAATATAGCTTTAGTTCTTGTCAAACCAGGATGAGCTTGTAATTTTAGTAATATAAATATGGTATCTGCATACCAAGGTGAATTAGTAAAAGGTTGATTGATTTGTGGAGTCGCCATCTCTTCCTGATCATTAAGGGAACCAATGAAATTAATATCTAGGGCCTGACAGTTCGATTCAACCATGAGTTTGGATAAGCCTTGGACTTTGATAAGTTTAGTAGGATTTATTTCTATGTCATATTCCAATATAGTGGCAATCCATTTGCCTCTTTTCCCTTCAGGCCCATTTTGTGTCAAAATGCCCTTAACTACTGAGTTTGGAACATAAGCAATGATGTGAGAATACATAATGTAGACTCTGAAATCTTTGATGGCCTTTACTAAAGCTAATGCTTGTTTTTCCATAATATTGTATTTGAGTGTGGCATCTCTTAAGGATTTATTGAAAAATGAAATTGGTTGTTCATATCCTTGGTCATTTGTTTGCAGCAAGATTGTTGCAATGGTGTGTTCTAAAGCAAAAGAAAAAATTATAAAGTCTTTTTGAAAATCAGGACTTATATGGAATGGATTTTTGGTTAAGGCTTCCTTGATGGCTTCAAAGGAATATTTTGCCTCCACTTTCCATTTAAGTGTTGAGTCCTTTCTCAACATGTTATTTAGTTCTCTAATCAATTATGCTAAATTTGAAATTAATCCCCTGAGAAAATTTATATTGTCTAAAATTGATTGTAACTCTTTAATGTTTCTAGAATGGGCAATGGTAAAAATGGCCTCTATTCTAGTAGGATCTATTCTAATTCCATATTTAGATATGATATGTCCCAACATTTTACCCTCTTTTAAACCAAAGAGTTTCTTTTTGGGATTTAAAGAAATCCAAAATTCCTACATTTGATGAAAACTCTTCTTAAGCGGTCTAGGTGTTCATTATCATATTTAGAGAAGACAATGATGTCATCTTGGTATACTACTAGGAATTCATGGATATCCTTGGCAGAAGCTATATCCATAGCTCTTTGAAATGTTTCTCCTATGTTCATTAATCGAAAATGCATCTTCAAATACATGAAGGTATGCCATGGAGTAGTAAATGCAGTTTTGGCTTGGTCCTCTGGCTGAACTAAGATCTGGTTATATCTAGAAAATCCATCAAGTAAAGAGATTATGGATGATCCCACTACCCTTTGAAGAATATGGTCCATTTTTGGTAGATGATAGTTTTCTTTTAAGGAGACCTTGTTCAAATTTCTGAAATGGACACAAAGTTTGATTTCTCCAGTCTTTTTCCTAGTAATGACTAAGTTTGAAATCTAATTTCAGTATCTAATGGGAGCTATAATTTGGGAATAAAACATTCTTTTAACTTCTTTCTCAATAGATTGCATAAGAACTAGGTTAATTCACCTAAGTTTCTATTTGAAAGGTTTATGATCTTCTTTTAGAGGTATTTTGTGTTGTATTATGCTGGTATCATAAGACTTCAAGTCTTCATAACTCCATGCAAATACATCCTAGAACTCTTTAAATAGATTTATGTATTTTACCTTTTCCTTTGGAGGTAAGGCTTTTGATATTTCAATGAGTTTTGGTTTTTCCTCAGTTCCTATGTTACATTATTTTATATCTTTTCTCAAAGGCTCTAGTTTCAGTTTCCTAGCTACATCGTTTGAGTCAAACAAATCTTCTAAAGGGACTAATCTCTTAGGGATTTTTTTTTTTTTTTTAAGATTAAGAATTTCAGGATCATCATTAATTATCTCTTCTATCTCTACATTTTCTAAGTTATCTACTTCTAATCTAGTGAAATTGGTAGGTTTAGCTATATCTAAAATATTTACATCTATGTCACTATCTATGTTATTATCTACTATACAGCCTGTATCTATTTTACAATTATGAAACTCACCTTCAACATTCACGAAGTTATAAATATGAGAATATTGGGAGAAAATCTACCAATACTTCAATTTGTCTCGTATAACAGGCCTATGCCTCACTTCTACAGTGTACTCATGGTTGGGTTGAAAGGGAAATTTGCAGGTACTAGCAAAAGTGGCAAGACTGTGGGCTTGCATGTTTTGTTTTCTAGGAATGGCAACAAACTTTGTTTCTAGGAGGTCTTTAATCAAATCTAGGACAGTCTCCCTATATTGACTAAGTCTAGGATTGTTTATAGGGTATTCACCATTAGTTTATTTCATAATCAATTCTGAGTCTCCAAGTATGGAAACTCTTTTGGCTCCAAGTTTTCTAACCAGTTGTAATCCTAAGATCAGAGCTTCATACTCTGCCATGTTGTTTGTACACTTGAAGTTTAATCTGAATGCATGTCCCTTAGAATGATTATTCTCCATATTATGGATCCACACTCCTGCACCAGCCCCTAACCTATTCACAGATCCATCAAAAACTAGATGCCATAGGGACTCATGAAAAATGTTCTCACTATTAGTTGTTTTGTGTTTCAGGTCTTTAGCTATGATTTGATTATTGTCATGTTTTGAATTGTACAAGATAAAAGAGTCCATATTAGAATGCATGGAGTATATGGGAAATTTTT
The DNA here is from genome assembly GCA_000404065.3 of Pinus taeda. NCBI lineage: Eukaryota > Viridiplantae > Streptophyta > Pinopsida > Pinales > Pinaceae > Pinus > Pinus taeda. The sequence goes on from APFE030613811.1 coordinate 271,555, forward strand.
GTGGTTTCTCAGCACTACTCACCATGTATTTCATCAAGGTATCTTTATATAATTTCCTTTGTTGGCCAAAAATAGATATGGTGGCATAAGACATATCTAATTGCAAGGATCCTTGCAATTTTTCTCCCCATGAGCAAGATAACAGCATACCATATTGTGGAATTTATGCAACTACTATGTCCATTACTATACTTTTCATTCTATATTATACTAGAGTTACACATAAATCCTTGATCAAACCAAGGCATTTAACTTGGCTAGAGTCAAAGGAAAACAAATCCTTATATGGTTTGGTGATGTCTAAGTTCAGTCTCTCCATGATTTCTTTTGGCATCAAATTATCGGATGCCCCTAAGTCTAACATATCATTATGTAATATTTTGTCATGAATGTTTAGGCTCATGTAGAAAGGAGGAAGTCCCCCTTGCTGAGGAGTACCATTCACCTTAGGGCCAAACAATAATTCAAGTTGATCATCAGTCAAATTAACAACATCTTCTCCCTCTCCTATATTTAAAGTTTTAGTTATCTATGATCTATAGGATTCATTCTTTACTAATTTAGTCAAAGGAACTAATATCTTTAATTTTTCTATTTCAGTTTTGATGTTGAAAGGGAGCTGAGCTTTGTTTGTTTGGATGAGATATTCCTTAACAAATGCAGTCTATGTGTTTTTATCTTGTTTCTTAGTACTAGGCATTTCAGTCTATGTTTCAACTATTTTTCCTTGATTTCTCTTGTTTGGAATGTTTTGAGTGATTTTTTTAGTTTTAGTTTCAATGGAGGTTATATCTAAAATTTTTGGGGTAGAAGTCTCTGGTGTTCCCCTAGGGATGATTTGTAAGATTTTAGAGACAGCAGTTTTTGTTATTTTCTTAATCTGGGTCAGGAGTGATCTCTTAATGGGAGGTTTATTATTCTTTTTACTTCTTAAGCTATATTGTTTGTGTACCTCATATATAGCTGACTCATATCCTTGTTTAAAGTCAAAGGATTCACCAAATTCTAACTGCAACTGTTGCAACATGTACAACTCCTATTCTTCTTGAGTAATAAAAACAAAATCTTTATCTTTGATTTCTAGTAAGTTTATCTGGGTATCATCATATCCTTCTTGGTCCTGTGAACCCTTAGCATAGTTCTCCTGGAAGGGAGGCCTAATTTGCTAATTTGGTATAGCATTATTTCCAGCATTTGGATTCTTCCTAAAGTTGGGGTTTCTTATTAGGGGTGATTGTTGACTCTCCCATGGAGTTTTCCTCTCCATGTTTTCTAATCTATTCATTATTCTCTCTACACTCTTGGATAAATTATATATCTTTCCATCAAAAGTGGAAGTTTCCTCTTTAATTACAACTCTCTTTTCATTTCTCATTCTGGATTTCTTGGCTAATAGGTTGGCCTCTACACTAAAGACATTGCTTTGAATTTGTTCCAATGTGTCAGGGTTTCTTTCCCTTAACTGGTATGACATGTCAGTGTCAAAACCATCAGGGAATTTAATTAATTCTAGGTCAGGTGGAGGCTTAATATAGTCGGGATTTCATTGTAGATATTATTGAACCTAGTATAATAATCCTGGACTGACTCATTAGGAGCTCTTCTAATGTTGTCATATTCAGAGAGTATTTGTAGTGGGTTTTTCTTTCTGTCCCATCTATCAATGAATAATCTATGAAAAGTAGGTAAGTCTGCAATATGGTGGGCAGGTAAAGCTTTGAACCATTTCTTGACATTCCTAGTTAATGTTTGGGAAAACAACCTCATTTGGACATCTGATTCATCTATCTCATGCAACCCAAAATAGTTAGTCATATTTTTTACATGTTGTTGGGTAGTATACTAACCAGTAGCATCAAACAAAAAGATTTTTCTCTGATAATCTTGGGGCATGGCATGGAGTTGTGCAGGTAAAATGAGAGGTGCATATCAATCTACCATGGCTTGGATTCTGGCTTGACTAGAGGGTAAAGTGTTGGTATTTGAGGAATGGCTTGAACTAGATGGAGATGAACTAGATGATGGTGAGGATGGTTGATGAATAATTGGGTTAGGATATTGGACTATGGTGGATACTATGGGTGAGGTTATGGTAAAAGAAGGTGTATTTACAGTGAGTAAAGATTGTGCAGAAATTTTAGAGGCAACAGTAGTGAGGGAAACTAATTCAACAGATTACTGAAGGTAAGCACTATCTATATTTCTTACCAATGTAGAGGTAAAAGCTTACAATTTTTCAAAAGCATCTAAGACAAATTTATCTAAATTTGGATGGATAACCCTTTCTGATTCAATGAGTTGAGTAAACTCAAGGTCTAACACTATTTCATGGATGGAATTCTTAGATTTAGTTCTAAATAATGAGAGGTCAAATAACAAATCAAAAGGGATTTCCTCTAAAGTTGACAACTCCTCATGGAGTAAGTTTTCTTTAACTAATTGGCTACTACTTGCCTGAGTTTCTTCATTTTTTGGTTTTCTTAGAATTTTGTTTGGGTCATCAACTATGGTTGCAAGGTTTGGATCTGGGTTTTCCCTGGTATAGTGAGTCGTCTTGGGAGCTAGAATTCTAACCTTTTTAACTGTTTTTTAAGAAATTTTTTCAAAAACAACTTGATAAAAATGACCTTAAGGGGCTTAAGATTAAATTTAAGGTTTCTTTAAATTTTTATGAGATTGAGGATCGAAGTCCCCAGTATGGTCGCCAATGATGTTATCACTCCAAAATTTCTTCAAAGTTGTTAGAAAAAGAAATGATAGATGTAACCACCAACCACTTTTGGAGATCAGGACCTAGCCTTCCTAATCTCAGAGAAGCTCTCCCTTTCTTATTTAACTTTGTTTTAGTTAATTAATTTTAGGCTAGTTATGATTGTGCTTGGGTTTTTGATTTGAATTTGGATGGTGGGATCACTTACTTAGATGAAAAGAGGGTTGATTTTACGATTGGGCTATGGAGTCATGAAAAGTCAGACAAACAAGACTGGATTCAATTCTAAAAGATAGTGTCTATAGGGCAATATAGGTGAGTTATTACAAATCTCAAAGGCTAGATGGTGAAATGGTTTCCAATTGGATCCAAGGAGAAATTAAATGTTCCTTAGGTGGGATCATGAAGAGAATGAAAGAAGTCAACTGGGATGGGAGAAAAATTAAGGGTTCTCAAATCTGGGGATCAGAGGAAAACACATAAATGAATAACTGTGCAAAACAAAGTGTACTTAAGTAAATTCTGAGTGATATCTCTAGTTAATTCGTTCAAACTTAGAAAAAAATTTAAGATTGTGAAACACATAAGAAGGTAACAAAATTTAGAAAAAGAAGATACGTCACTGTAAATATCTCATCTCATGAATCCTGTATTGAAATTATTTTATTACTTGCTCCAGTCTGTTGACTTGAGAATTGGTATAATCACCCTTAGGTTTAAGATCAAAATAAATCTACAAATGTATAGCAATACATACTCAATAATTTGAATTCTGAAGTATGTATACAAAAAGAATTTACAAAATATCTCAAACTAAATTAAGAAATAATCTATGAAAAGGAAATATCTTCATGCAAGAAGATAGAGACAACTATTGAACTGCTATTTGATGTCCCTTTTAATTAGGTTCTGTTGTCTTTTAGTCTTCGATCTTTTGCCCTTTAAGCTACTTGGTTGTTTGGTCTTCACGCTGGAAGTCATATTTACTTATGACCTTTCATTTGATACACTATCATCTGATACTCTTTGACCTTGTTGACCTGTCAATATCCTTTTACTATGCTCTTTTACTTTTTACTATACATTTATATTTTTATTATGTATTTACTACAATATTCATTGAGTTTTTCCCAAGTATCAACATCTAGTAATTGGATATTGAGCATTTTTCGGTATATCTCATCTACCTCTGTGTACTTTGAAAAAGTTGCCTTATTAATAAAAAGGTGTTTTACCTCATGTTGGAGGTAAAACAAGTTTTCAAAAGTTTGGTATAATACTTTGCTTGTTGGTATGCCCTTCATGGATGAAGTGTTTACCTGATCTCCAACCACTTCTCTGATATTTTTATTGTAATATTCCTATGTCATTAGCTTATCATTTATAACTAAGGGATTAGATAATCCCTTTTACCTCAAAAGTTTGAACTTAACCATTAACCTACCAATGGCCAGTTGCATGGTTTGACACTTAGCCTCCAAGTTCTGCATCAAATTCGTCTTAGTGAGGACTCTTCTAACTTCCAAAATTGTACCTGTCTTGTTAGGTACTTGTAGTTCTTGCAGATCATACTTGTTCTTGGAGTTGAGGAAGTGGATGATTCTTGCTACCTCCTCTGGCATATCTCCAAGTTCTTCTTTGACTCTCTGAATGGCTTCTATAGCCTGCTTTATCTAATCAATCTGTTCAAAATTAACCTGAATGGGTGCCCAAATATCATTGACAGAGTCAATGATATTAGCCCACAGTTGTTCCTTAGCCTGACCTAGAGGTTAATTCAGTGTCAACTCTTTCTCTAGGTTTTTGATTCTTTCAACCACCCTTATGGCCTTTTGTTGTTCTTCTATGTGCATCATTTGGGCCAATTTGTATCTATTTCTAGGCTGGTGAGTTTCTCCTTAATTATATTCATCTCAGTGGTTTGAATGGACATTTCTTCCATTTCTTTGACCAACCTGTTTGCTTCATCACCTGCGGAGCCTGTTGCTGATGTGGTTGGTGTAGATGCCAGTAGTACAGTGACCATTGGAGTAGTGGGAGCTAAGGATGTTGCCAATGTAGATGGTACAAGAGTAGTAACTATTGGAATGAAAGTTGCAGGAGCATTATCAATGCTAGCTTATTTGAGCTACATCAATCTATCCAATTCTTTCTCCATTTCCTTCAACTAGTCATTCGGTTACAACACTAGGTCCATCATCTCTTCATCATTGATCTGACTTTCCAGGACCTTGTTTGTCTGTGGGTGTTGTAAATGAGGCAGCTTAAGATATTTCTTGAGGGTTGTTATGTCCTCATTCTACTTCTTGATTACTTTCTCTTTGGCTTTAGTATCACTTGGGTCATGGCCCAATTCATGACCAAGTCCTCCAAGGACTTTATTTTGTTATCTTTGGCTTGTGAGGTGGCCTTTTCCAGCTTGAATTGGGCTATCACATTATCCAATGAATCTTTCAGCTTAAAGGCATCCATGGCATTTTCTGTGAGGGTGGAGTAAATCATTTCTCTAGCTTGTTTATGGAACTCTATCTCATAAATGGGATGAACATCCCTGGCCAACACCTCAAAATTAGCCTTCTTGTAGTCTGCCGAGGTCTTTGGGTGTTGTACAGTTGGCTGTAAAAATGACACCTACATCTTGCATGCTTTGATGTCAAAGGCTGACATCAATCTAGTTTGGTTTGGTCGTGTAAGCTTGAGGTATTGGGCATATGTTTCTCCTTTTAATTTTTCATTCCTAATATTTATTTATTTGAATATGTCTTTGATATCCTTTTCCTTGTCAACTGGTCTGACCAAGGAAGAAACCTCCATACTTTGTTGTCTCTCTATCATCTGTGTGTTGGAGGTTGATGGCTGTTGTGTTTCACCTGATGCAACTGCTTTTTTTCGCCAATGCCTCATTTTCTTAGTGTCAAACATTTCCATTGATTTAATATTCTCCTCTTGTTCAGTCATAACTTTCAACTTGGGCTTCTTTCTTAGATCAAACAACTCATCAGTAGTCTCCATGGCAGTGTTGGATGCCTCTTCCTTGTTCCTCTTTAGATTCTTCTCCTCGTTGGTTGAGGTCTGTAGCACAAGATGAACATGCATTGTTTCTCCTATTTCTAGAACCTGGAAATGGTGGTATAGGCTGCAAACTAGTGTGAATGATAGCTGTAGAGGGTACTCTGGCTTCAATTGTGTACTAGATGCCTGAATTGGGCATCTGGAGTGTGTTCGGGAGGCAGTTGGCAGCCAAATCTAGTTGCAGAGGCTCAGTGTGGCGCAAGAAAGATTAGGAGGGTTTCACGGAAAAAATGATAGAAAAAGGGTGAAATTGGGCATCTTTCGCATTTTAACTGGCAACAATTATAAATTGGTTTGGAATTTCATAATGAACAGTGATGCTTTTGGGCTTTGGAGGGGAGGTGGTTTCTCGGGCCATCGAATTGCTTTTGGCCATCAAGCAGTATTTTCATGAGAGCACGCGAAATAGTGTGGAGCTGCCATGTAACCAGAAGGAGCCCAAGAGAAACCACCCATTTCGTGTGCTATCGGGCGCATAAAGTTCAACAAGGAAATTAGTGCGATATGGATGCACATCGTTAGATCTCAAGGTGGTGGATTGGACAACTGTCGTGCGGTGGAAATGCACGGAGAGAAATCAAGTGGAGATTTGTGAGGCCCGGGGGATTAATTATAGATAATTGTAATTATTTAATGAATAAGGAGGGGTTAAATATAAGTAGAAGCGAGAGAAAAATTAGAGTAAAGGGGTTTTTGGGTAGAGGGATAAGCTTGGAGGGTAAATTGCTAGGGAAATGTGTGAAACCAAGGGGCAAGGGTGAAAATGAAGAGAAAAGGGTATTTTCTTAAGAAATGATGAGATAATGAGGAAATTAGTGAGTATGTAGTGGGGGGTGAAATGGAATGAGGGGAAGTTAGCCAATTCAACTTGTGAACATCCTTTCACTTTGATAACTCCTCCTGCACACTAAAACATATTATTAAACATGATAAATGTGCTTTTTCTTTAATCAACTTTGTACTTCTGCAACCTTTCCTCTACTTACGCTTTACTTAACCTAACATTTTTTCTTCACTTTAGTGGTTGCATTTAAGCTAGAAAACCCTTTATTTCCTTTTTTATTTTGAAAATTAAACTATCTAATTCTAACCTTATATCTTCCAGTGGCTTAGTTTAAGATTATGAGCACATTTTATTTCTCTACCTAACTACTGATCTGCCAAGATTAAACAATTTGGCTAGATCTTTATTCCCTATCTAGAAACCTAAAATTTAAAGGATGAAGTATTCAAGATTAAACAATTTGACTATCATGGGTTGTGACATTTATAACAAGCTGCACACAACCATTATTTTGTACAGTAAAGTAAAAAGTAGTGGCACTTAGACTTGCACACTTTCATGGTTTGTTTTTGTTTGAGGTTCATATATTTTCACTTTTTTTTTTTATCTTTTCTTATTCTTTTTGTCCTTTAATATTTCTTTTAGGACATACCCTCTTTAAATTTTTTAATTTTTAATATGGAAGACATTTGATGAAAAGCAAAGGTATGTACAATATTACAATATTAACCACAATCAATTCAAAATTATGAATCCTATCAATATAGGACCCTAACATAGCGAAAAAGTTTGTGAGTTTGACCTTTTGTGTGATAACAAGACTATGAATTTTTGAAGACCTTCAACTAGTAATAAATTAACTGACTCTAACAATGCTCACATGTATTTCCAAAGTCATGTTGATGTAATGGATGATCTGCAACCTATTAAAACTTCACAATAGTGTCCTGTATAGTGGCTGTTAGTGCATAGCTCCCAATATGCAAGGCCAGATTCTTTAAAAAGTTATGATCATTCTTTAGTACAAATCACCATTGATACTTTTACTCAAATCACCATTGTTTGGTTTTGTTGTTTTCAACCCATCGTAGCCATAAATAGTGACTGCAAATCCCTTTGGTGTTGAAATATGAGAAATTGGCGTAGAAACTTGTGACTTTTGTGTAAAGGAATGTACTTTTTTGTGTTTCACTTGATTCTTGACCTATTTGCATGTGGAAATCGATAGAATTATCCATCCTATGTGTGAGATCACTTCTCTCTTCTTTCTAGTGATAAGCCCAAGTAGGAATTTATAGCTACCTAAGATGTGTTGCATAAGTAGCTTATTTGTGGATCCAATAGTACATACTTCCAAATGTCATATAGTAGAACCTCATCATTAATAACCACTTTCTTCCTCAAAGTATTGTCATGACCAACTACATTTTGAGTCGGTGGAAATTTTTCGAATTCACCTATCTGCATTCAATGGTCACCTTTAGATGTTCATTTTCCAGAAGCTTGGGAGGATCCTGCATTTCCATGGAATGTACACATAGTTCTAGAAACGTCCTTTCCATGATCAAACTTCTTGTTCATTGTTTCTCCTGATGTAGTTTCCATCTTATACATATTACACAAATTTACAAACCCCCTTCCCAACTCTGCATCTCTCCAATGATTGTAGTACTTACCATATCCATCTCTAAGCTCTTGATATCCTGCACATATTATTGCATTTTAAACTTCTTCACTAAGTGTCATTTCATTGCTTGAAAAAGAAAATCTCTTACAAATCTCTTTAAATTTTAAGTATCATTCAAGGGCCACTGTACCATAAAAATATCACAAAATTTCCAAGAACATGCAGAATGATAAGAATAAATAAAGAAGAACAAAATGAAAAGGAAACACATGGGATGCACCTTCCCATTCTACTTTGTATTCCATGTCACAATTTACATGTCAAGCGGTATGGCATAGAGATTCTGCAAGAGCAAATGTGTAGGTTTTTAACATAAAAAATATTTGAAAAATTTGACAAATGAAAGCCTAGTGACTTAGATAAAAATGAGGAAGAAATCAACATGTTACAAAAAGTCAATTAAAAGTCGCATCACAACTAACAAATTGCCTAATATCAATCTATAAATACTTGGTTTTATGAAATCCTACTTTGTTCTACCCATGAAAGAGATAAACCATCATAAGAAAGTATTTTCATGATTATGGCACTCCTTTGTAAACATATCAATATAATAAAAAATTTACTACAAAAAAACATAATTAACATTGACTTGTAGGGGCTAAAATAACATTTTTGTTCCCAAGTCTTGATCTTTTCATTGTATAATTTTAAAGACTTACCAATTGCATAATGTTTCACTGACATCATCGGCCTCTACACCCTCAATAGTCACCAATAGAACATTGTTGGCAACATCCCTAGTGTTCTTACTGTTGACAATTTCTTGTCTGTTGGAGTATTGAAGGTAGACAGTTTTACCTTGTACCTGAGCTAACTTTGATGATGAAGCATAACATGAACCATTGAAATTTATTGATTTAAATATGTCTATAAGGCATCACAATAATAATCAAAACTAAGAAAATTCATTATTGCTCGAGAAAATATTCCTATATTTCATGAGGAAATACAATTTGTAAGAAAAAATATTAAGGTAAGATATTGGACATATTTTCCATCTAATATGTTTAAGGAATGGTTTCCAAATCTTTAAAAATTTAATCAATGCCTCAAGCCCATAGTGAAAAATACAATTAGAAAAACATAAAGAGAACCTGGCCATTGGAAATGCTTACAAATTCAAGTCCATTTTCACAAAATATTTGCATGACATTAGAGAGAAGACCAACATGATCACCATTGCATAATTAAAGTCTTAGCCCCTATAGATTGGATCATATTAGACACTTCTCATCACCAACCAACCATATACTCAGTTTTTAAAACAATTAAAGGGAAATCACCTAAAAACACCACAATTTATGTATCTATATTTCTATTTGTGAGTCTGTCTATTTGTGTGTATACCTATCTATCTATTCATTTGTCTATTTGTTTGTGAGTATATATCCCTAAAATCTCATAATATATCCCTGTTATTTCAAAATGCTTATATGAATAATGTGACATACCACAGGGACCCTTCTGTCTATTTCTACCTCCAAACAATGGATTACTCGCCATCATTCTGCTTCTAGGTTCACTCCTTCACATTAAAAAAAGAGGAATTAAATCCAATGAGTACACTAAAACAGAAATGTGAGTAAAACAATTAAAAACTTGATAAAAATGTACTCTCTCAAAGTGGTATGTAAAAATATATACCTGATAAGCATTAGGTCCTTCAGCATCAACATGCCATGAAAAATTACATATTTCATGTTGGTTAGAGTGCATACAGTGTCAAAAAAAAACTTTGGTCAGTCTTGCACTTGAATTTAATAACATAATATCCTTTCTCGACCTAGTTTTGTAGAGTCATGTAAAGCCTAACTCGATCACTCCTGGACCTTGCACTACCATTATGTGCTCTTTCATAGTCACGATCAGTAAACATCATTTGGTGTAGACACCTCTTTGTATGAATAATAACCATAGAAACAACAGTCTTCGCAGCCCACTTATAATTATTCTGCTTCAAAACACTATAGATTTGAAGTTTGATCTTTGAAATTCTTTCAAGATAATCAATTAGAGCCCTAGTAAGTTCACCAGTAACATACACCACAACTGCAACCCTTATTTTGTGAGTCCAAACCTCAGATGCAACAACATTATAGTTAAGTTCTGTGACAACCACAACTACTTCAGAAAGTGAGCTTGACCTATCTCTCATTGTTAATTCAATTGTTGTGTATTCAGCAAGAGCCTTTACTCCAATGTATCTCCTCATTGAATGAAAGAAGCAAGCATTAGTTCCCAAAGGCTACAATCTGAGTAGGTATAATTAGAAAGGGATTCTCGAATGGAAATTGGCACTCTCTGATACTGTTTGTGGCAAGAACAATATCTAGAAATACCTATTATATATACTCTATAACATGTTCATCTCTAAATTTATTGCCATCTTTGTATATTACATGGAATGTTTCCATACAAAGAAATTAGGTTACATTGGATTTAGCAATACCAGTTTCCTTCTCTCAATTTGATTCATAGTTTTACAACTAAATCACTAAAACAAATTATGGCCCAAAATGAAAATTTACCAACCATAAATCATCCTCTATCAGAAGATATTTAAGCCTCAGAAATGGTAAGAATCAAGATGCAAATTTTTCAGCACCTATACCACTTCCATAAGAATTCCATGATTATTGGCATTGTCAACCTGCAAGGCAAAGCATGATTACAATTCAATTAAATTTACAATTAAATATTTGATTCAATGAACTCAACATACAAGTTTCATACTCAAAATTGGAAATACATGGAGAATGCCTTCACGTGTATTGTATTTTTACAAGAAATGTTGTCAATTGAAACCCTGTTAGAAAGCAAACATAACCGAGATAAATGTTAATAACCAACAACTATTGAATTGCATGAAACTATGTCTCATTTAGACATCTCATCAAAAAATTAGCATGCCAGTTCTATTTTTCCACATTTGGCATTCATATATATGAGCAAGTTCCCCACTAAAATATCAGACACAAATATTCTTCTAATAATATAACCTTGGATCCATTTACCCCATTGCAAAATTGCTAATTAGGCACAAGATGGGAGCACATTCACCATGGTGACAGAGCTAGGTTTAATGCTTGCTATTTGCATTCGTCTAAGAAAAATCAAAGATTAATTTGCATTCCCATTGACCACATATCCTATAATAATGGTATTCTAGGAGACCACATCCATTTTAAGAATTGTTTCAAACAAAACAAACAATATCTATACTCCTACACTTTGCATACATATCAATGAGTGCAGTTCTAACAAAACATTTGATTCAAACCCACTTCTAGTTATGTGATCATGACTCCATATACCTTGTTTCATAGCTCCTAGATGGGTGAAATCCTGGATGACATTCACCATCATAAACCAATTGGGCACCTCATATTCCTTTCACATTTCATCAAACAATCCTAGAACTATTTCACAATGTCCATTCTAAGTATACACAACAACCATGGCATTCCATGAGATGAAATCTCTAATACACATGTTGTTAAATACTTTGTGCACAATGTTAAAACTCCTACATTTAGTATACATATGTTGTGTCAATCCCATGAAAACATCCAACTCAAAACCACCTTTGGAAATACCTTCATCAATCTTCGTGCCCTCTTGTAGAGCTCAAAAACTAGCACATGCTTTGAGAAAAAAGGGGAACGTGAAATTGTTTGGTTGTGTGCATGCTCGCTGCATTTGGTAGTAACATTTCACAGCTTCCTCACATGGACCATTCTTGACATATCCTCTAATCATTACATTTCAGAGAAAAAATTTGGGTCTTCATATTTGGTTAAAAATCAGGCATGCATTATCCATATGGCACTGCATAGTATATACTATAAAGGTTCATGGGTTTAACAGCTAAAGATATGTATTGCTTAAGCCCGTTTGTTAAAATGTAGGCATGGACCAATGTCATTGACTTGGAGCTAGTACATTCTTGTTGTTGAAAATGCAACAAGATGATGGAGTTTAGTAAAAAGAAGTCGCCTTCACTAAGTGGTCCCGTAGGCTATTTTTGGTGCAAAGTCTATTTTTAGACATATGGATCATGGTCTATGAGTTGTAGGATTCTATTTATGGATGATTGGTCATGTTGGTAAAAATATATGGACCTCTATTTTTAGACATATGGGTGGAGTCTATTTTTAGATTGCCAGTCTAAATATAGAACAGTGGAATATTATTAGCTCTTAATAATGTTTGGACTATAAGCATTATCTTATCCTCTTGCAGCACTTCAGTTCGAGCTACAGATGTGGCACATGCAACTGCCAGAAGGAAATACACTTTTCTTATGGTTTACTTGAGCTATTGCATGAAGGACTTCAGTTAGAACTCAAGTGATTGAGTTTTGGTGGAGTTGAATGAGGAGTTGATGGAGTTGTGTTCAGTTTGACTTAGTTGAACTAGTTGTAGTTAGTCAAATTGACAAATAGACTAATGATGAGTGGTGTGAATTAATTATTAATTAATTCACTAATTATTAAATCATAAATCAACTGAAGAATACATCAGTTAACTCAGTGCATGGACAGTTCAGTGGAGACAAGTGTTAGAGATGAGTGAAAGGGGAAGACTGTCAATTGTGACTATAGTTGTGCATGATATTTGCACAATCAATGGATTGAGTATTGCCAATGAGAATTGCATGGTTCAGCCAAGGGAAATACGAGTTTGGATCGGCCATTCTCATCTATTCTCATGTAGGATTGCGCAGTGGAGGTAGGCAAGCAACAAAGGAGATTTGAGCCAGTGATTGATTCAGATCTGAGCTAGTTTCTGTGTAACAGGTGGAGATAGTGCTAAGTACTTGTGAGGAGTATAGTACTATGTATTGTTACATGTTCTCAATCAATATAATATATAGATAGTTGGGGGTTTTCAGCTTTATGCTTTCCCCGGGTACATACTGTGTTGATATGTGTGATTGATGCTTCAATGTGCGCATGCGATTGTTTCTTAATACTGCAAAAATTGATGATCAACGTAGAGGGGGTTATGTATTATGCATGATTCCACAAATAGTGTATAATCGGGATAATTTATGGGAATAAGTGTCATATTATTCAAAATTTCTACAAAAAATTACCATCAAGGCAGGATATTTACAGAGTTGTGCCCCCACACTCTTGTAAGGAGCACCAGTGTGCTTGACATACAGAACATTGCCATTCAAGGAGGAAGAGGCAAAGAAGGATAGTTGGTCGACTCTGACTATCTTCCCTTGATGGGGAAAACAAATCACACGGAAAAGGGAGGAGGCTACAACATGCATGGCATGGGTCGAACTCCGTTCGAGTAGAAGTTTGTAGTTAAGATTAACGTCAATGATCTTTACTTCGACATGTACTATCTTGCCCTCCAAAGCAATGGCAAGGTTGGGAAGTGATATAGGATAAAATGAACGGTGTATGGAGAATGAAGATACCCTAAAAGGTCTTCTCGGGACCTTCGGCAGACTGTAAGATTATCTGCAACCATCACAAAGTTACATGTGTGTTCATAAACAATAACTAACTATCAAAGTAGGAGAAGTAGATTACCTCAAGCCTCCCTGTAGATTTGCTGGAGAGCGCAATGCAGCTAGGTGGAAGTCCCTTGAGCCGGCTCCAGATCAAGTCCTGCACATAGAAGAGACAAGCATAATCACAACATACAACTATGATAACTAATACATGAATACATAAAAGAACATCTAGTTACACATAACTCAGCTACTCATGATAAAAGGTATTGGACAAACAACTGAATGAATGATAGTATCAACACCATGGAGTAGATAGTACAACTGCAGTTCTATATTAATGTTGGAAGAGTGATTACAACCATCTGTTGTATCAACCTTCCCTTACCCCTCCAGTTTCTCTCTCTCTCTCCCTTCTTACCAACTTCTCATGATTTGAGACAATGTTCAACAGTCAAGTATGCTATCCTTTCAAATGCTCTGACCTCCATCACCATAGCCCTAGCTTTGCTTATGTAGCAATTGAGTTAGGGTTGCCAAGTTCCTCCTTGAGTTCTCTAGGGAAAAAGAAATGAAGTTGCCATGCTTTTCAACTCTTTCCCATTTGCCTCCTTCATTAGGATTAGAAATCCTCCAAATAGGTCAAATCTGGATGTTTCCTTGCTTTTCTTGAGTGATTTTAGGAACAAATATCTAGATATTTATGAGTCAATTCATTCCTTTGACCCTTAGAACTTCACTAGGATCCACTAACGTTTTTATCGAACTAGCAACTTGAGTTAGTTGGTTCATTAACGCACCCTTAGGCTTGCAAAGAAGCTTTATAACGCAGGTTGTCAATGCATAGCCAGTGTTAGTGTGGAAACAAGACATGTGATCTTGGTCCTTGCTTCAGCTATCATGTCTTTTCCCTCTGAGTTGATGAGGGGGTCAATTTGCTGTATAACAGATGCCCCCTAAAGTATGAGATCAGAGGCCGTGTTGATGGCTGAAATACTTTACTTAACTGTAATTTTCCTTCAAAAAAGAGAGAGGATTGGAGCTTCGGGTGGTATGGGAAACCTGATACAAAACATATATATAAAACTACTAAAATCATGTCTTGAGTCGGGCATTCCCATGCTCAGTAGCTATGTCAGAGTGATTTTCTCCAAAGAGATATGACGATGCTGGCCGTCGATAAGCATAATGCGGATCCGGTGTCATAATAGAATCATCCTAATGAGCTGTCTCCAAAAAACAATATACGCAACTAGGGAGAGGAAACAAGGCTGAGTGATGCAAGCCTCTACCCAAGGTCTTGATTTCTGCTTCGCCAAACAACATAGATCAATATATGTGAATATATGCGTTGATGTCGAACATGCACGAAATCATCTGATTACCAGTCAATAATGGAGGCCGTTAAGAGACGCGAGGAAGGCCACAAATAATGGTGATGGTCTCCAAGATGCATAGTACAATCTGACGAGTGTGAAAGATGTTTTTGTCTTCGAACACCCGTAGAATCGCTTAACCAGGAGCCAATAATGAGAACCCCCGATCAAACACAAGGCAACCTGCCACTAATGATTGCAAGTACCAAGGCACTGAATGTGTTTCTAGGTTGTCTTCCTAGATAGAGTGTTGAAGTCGATAGGAAGATACCTGTCGAAAGGTAGGCAATAATGTGTCCTACATCAATCAACACGAAACGGGACAAGAATGATTTTTTTTTTTTGAGGAATGTTTGAGCATTGGGTCTAAACAACAGAGGGCATGATGAAAGGATATGCTTGATGGGTTGATGGAGGAAACAAAAGGTTGACCCTTAAACAATAGAAGGCACGACAACAGTTTTAACCATGCAGCACTAGACTCATGAACACCAAAGTGTGTTAGGATACAAAGATGCAAGAACATCGGGGTATATAGGATAAAACTCATAGGATGGTAGGATTCATATTGAGAGGCCGTCACAAGGAAGGTTTAACTGAGGGAGTGCCATGTTCAAGGGAACGACTGCTGCCAAACCACACTTTCTAATACTGAATGTAGTTGTATTGTCCACTTTCCCCGTCTAATTAGTTTATTGAGTCTAGATGGGTAAACTCGTCGATCTTTTCATGTTTTAAGAGTCTGAAAAGGACCGCAAAAAGAATGACTCTCTACCCTATCTGATTAGTTTAATGAGTCCAGACAGGCAAACTCGTCGATCTTTTCATGTTTTAAGAGTCTAAAAGGGATCGTAAAAAGAGCGACTCTATATCTTGTTTGTGTAATTTAATGAGTCTAGACTAGAAAACTCAGTGGTCTTTTCATATTTAGAGAGTCTGAAAAGATCGTAAAGAACAACTCCATGGTGGTCCCTTTGTCATATTTGTTAACCGGGTGCGACAAAAGGTTAATAGTATACCCGGATCGATTACTTTTCCGTGAGTTAATCTATTGAATATGGATAAAGAGAAACCTATGTTCAATAGATGTCGACCTCATTTTGTTACGAGTCCGAAGAGACGGAATAAACTCGTTTTTTCGTTGTGAATTTTTAATGAGTCACGCGACAACAAACTCAATACCTTCATCAAATTTGAATGAGTCAAATGAAGAAAACTCAAGGTATCTTTTTCATTTTAGTGAGTGAGGAAAAGAGGTAAAAGAACTGCTCATTCCTCCTTCGTAGATCTAACGAGCCCGAAGGAGGGGACAAACTTGGGGATTTTTCAATTTAAGAGCGAGAAATGGTCCCAAAAAAGAAAGTGCTCTTGTTGCTGTCATAGATTTTTAACGAGCCCAGTGACAAAAACTTGGGATTTTTCAGTTTAACAAGCGAGAAAAGTACCTAAAAGAAAGCTCGAGTTATATTTATAAATGTTTAACGAGCCTAAAGACAAATCTCGAGATTTTTTCAGATTAATGAGCGAGAAAAAAAGTGTCTAAAAAGAATGCTCTAATGGTCTTTTTCAGTTTAATGAGCTAGAAAAAGAGCAAAAAAGAGTTGCTTAGACCATCGTCGTGTATGTTTAACAAGCCCAACGATGACAAACTGGAGGATTTTTCAATTTTTAGAGTGAGAAAACATCCCATAAAAGAACATGCTCATATCTTCTTTGTAGTAGTTTAACGAGCCCAAAGAAGGAGACTCGAGGTTTTTTTTATTAACGAGCAAGAAAAATACCGTAAAAAGAATGCTCGCTCTTCTTCATGGTAGTTTAACGAGCCTGAAGAAGGAGACTCAAGGATCTTTCAGATTAACGAGCAAGAAAAATACCATAAAAAGAATTCTCGATCATCCTTGATCACATGCTTGACAATAGAAGGGTCTATGCCATGCATTTCCTCATAAGACCAAGGGAAAACATCGCGGAAGTCATTAAATAGGTAGGTGAAGCTCATAATTTCCTCAGGATTGTGATTGGCTCCAATCCGTATGTTTTCCACGATCCCTGTCTTGATTGAAATATCGATGGGCAATGTCTTTGAAAGATTACCCATGTTTCCCTCCGAGTCCAAAGTTTGGATAGTCGTATATGGTGAGGAAATGATTTCTAGTGCGTCAGATGACAGGATTTGAAGAGGCATCATGTCTGAATCAGAAATCAAAACATGATGGTGTGAGTCCTCCCAAGGTCGCTCTTCTAAACTCATGATCTCTCTAATAGCTTCGTCCATAGGTAGGACTTGATTGAGTGGATCAAAATAAGGAGTGGTTATGGGAGGGGTAGTGGTACCGTTGGCCGAAACCAAAGTGGCCAGAGATTTGGATGCAGATTGAATGGCTTCATAGGCCAATTCAGCTAGTGACAACGACATTTTTTCTCTGTAAGTGTCAATGTCTGAAGGAGCTGATATGATCCATGAATTGGTCTATTCATGAGGAATGGATGAAAGCATGTTGACTGTCTGTGAAACGTTGGGTAGCTGAAGAGGGAAACAACCCATCAGGGAAGAAGCCTTCAGTAGACCAATACCGACACTGACATAAGAGTTAGGTACACCACCCACTAAGGGTACAGAGTTGCTAGGTAATGGAGAGAAATCTGGCATGTCAAAGGATAGCTGGTCCACTGTGACTATCTTTCCATCCAAGGGAAAGAGGATGATACGGAAGACTGAAGACACAACGACATTCATGGCATAAGTCCAAGTGCGGCCCAAAAGCAGATTATAGTCGAGTTTATGATCCATGACTTCAATATCTACCGTTAGCATTTTCCCACTCAAGGTGATGGGATAGCTAGCTAGGTAACCTTTTTGGGATGAAAGTGTGGCCGTCGAAAGATTTAAGAGAATTCGATGGCAGGGATAGGGTTGGAGAACCTAAAGCGAGCCAACATGAAGCCGACATGACACAGGTAGAAGCACCTTCGTCGATGATAGTTCTGTGTATACCTTTACCTTTCGAAAAAATTTGCACGTGAAATGCAAGCTAGTGGGAAAGGGGAGGTTTACACTTTTCCATGTCGAAAATTGAAAGCATGGAATCCTGTGGGTATATATCACCAATAACCGAAAGCAAAGATTTCCTTTGTGTTGGACATGTTTGTAATACTTCGAGCACCGACATAGCCAATGACACTTGCGCCAAGTCTTCTACAATGTTGTAGTTTTGGGTGGCACGTGTAGATGTAAATTGTGTTGTGCGTCGAAGTGCCCCTTTGGGGGGGTGAATTACAAGGTCAACAACCGGTCTTTCGATATTCCAATCATTGGGTGGCGGTGGGTTGTGACTTGAGGAAGCTTCCTCTACATGAGCGACATGAGCTCCATAAGATTTGGCTCGTGTCTGTAGATCTACTATTTCAAAGGTGTAAACA
Organism: Pinus taeda; assembly: GCA_000404065.3. Taxonomy (NCBI): domain Eukaryota; kingdom Viridiplantae; phylum Streptophyta; class Pinopsida; order Pinales; family Pinaceae; genus Pinus; species Pinus taeda. The sequence goes on from APFE030613811.1 coordinate 290,080, forward strand.
GTAGAAGATCCTTCACCAGCTGAAGGATGTTGCGAACCACTGTTGCCCCCTTGTAGGGGTTGGGGTTGGTTTGCGATAAGGTTTTACTGCTGTTGAGCGGGGAAAGGATTATTAAGGACAGCGGGGGTCCTACCAGTATCCTTTTTGGCAATGTATTCTATGCATTCTTGAAGACGCAAACACAGATATGTCATGTGGTATTCAACACAGATTTTGCAAGGAAATCAGGCAGGTTTATCCTTTCCATCATCAGGAGGTGCAATGGCCTTTTGTTTTGGGTTTTTCTGCTTTGTTGACTATTCCTCAGAAGGAGCGATATTTTTCTTATTCTTATTCTTACCACTGGGATGTTGCATAGACTGCACAAAGTTTATCGCAGTGGTAGGAGGAGCAATCGATTTGGTAGTAGTGGAAGCATTGGAGTTACAAAGGGCATTGGGTATTATGTCGTAAAGAGTGCCAGACTGTGAGTATATCAAATCTAAGTGCTGGGCACGACGTATGGATTGGTCTTTTGTGATCGCATCACCTAAGGCAACATCCTTAGCGATTTGGGGGAGTAGGGACTTGCAGAACCAGTCCACTAAGAGATAGTTTGGGAGGGGAGCTTTAACTAACCTTTGCCTACGTCTCCATTCATGTATATGATCAGAGATGTGGGTTATGGTATCCTAACATAATGAAGTGAGGAGCTCTATCCTAGTCTCATAGTGGATGGGTAGCTGGAAGTGCTTTAGGAATTCCATTGCTAGAGTGTCGAAGGTATTTACTGACGTGCATGGTAACTCAATGTACCACTTAGCTATGTTTCCAGTGAGGGTTTGGGGAAAAAGACGTAACCGGACACTATCATCCACCATGGAGTTAGAAACACTCCAAAGATGTTAGGTGGTGATATGAGTGCCCGGATCCTCCCCTTGTTTCCCATTGAACTTGGGGATGTCTGTTGGTATCTTATGTGGGATCGACGGCCATTGTAAGTTATGATAGATGGGGTCATTTGTAAGTTTGTACAAGTTGGGTATATCTAACGTTGCCAAGAAAGGTAGAGAGTGTGGTTCCCATGACTCAGACCAAGGTGATGACATATGACTTGAGGAGCCTTGCGCTCCTCCCATCGTTTGAGTCCCAATATTATACATAGGCTGCGTGGTATAGTAGTTTCCTTGGCGTATGGCATTGTAGTGTGGATTTTCATGGGGATTTTGATACTGGGGTACACAATTGCCCCTGGGATAAGCAGTGCCCCCTTGACTCATTTGAATTTGTGAGTAGGGTGCCCCCATGGATTGGTTGGGACCTCCTTGAGGATTCTCGCTCGTCATAGAACTAACCATTTGTCCTTGATTGAGATAAGGAACGCTCATGTCAATTAGCGACTAACCATGCATGCTTGAGAATGGAGGGGGAACTGTTACGTTCCCTACTAGCATGTGCATATTGGGAATTCCCCTAGATACTAGAATCTAGGGGTTTAAACTGTACAATGGTTGCCGAACATATTGTTGGTTGACCGGAACCATGCTAATAATGTTATATTGAGCGTTATAAGGAGCACTGTATGTAGCACTTGTCGAATGTATACAATTTGACATGAAAGGGGTGGAACCTGGCATCGGCTGGTTTCCACTCATGGAGGGTGTCATGTGAGTGTTTTTACATGGGACAAATGGGATAACAGGGTTCGCCATCAACTGTGTTGTGGTGATTGTCGACTGGGGAAGTGGTGGAGGACCAAAAGTATCCCTAAAGTCCCACGACCCATTAGTCGTCGACGGGATAGATGGAAATTTTCCAACTACAGAAGCAAGAAGTACAGGTACCACAGGAGCCAAGATTAGGTCCAACGAATTCTTGAGTGGAGGTTTAAAGGGAGGAAGGAATCCTTTGGTAAAGAAATCCTCTGACAAACTTGAATCATCAGTTGTCCAAAGATGGGGAATCCGGTTCATTGGAGTTCAGCGGATCTTCCACAATGAGTGGAGGAAGTCCTAGCAATCGTCTAGATTGACGATGGGGAATCCAGTTCACTGGAGATCAGCGGATCTTCCACAATGAGTGGAGGAAGTCCTAGCAATTGTCTCGATTGACGATGAGGGTCGGATGTAGCCACGGTGACTGTTAATTTTTATCAATAAATTTTATCATGATATTTGTTAAAGTCTCAAATGATAAGATTCGGGCGCCTAAAAAATATAAAAAATACACTAAGTTGATCAGTCAACAAACAAAGGGAAATGAACCTGTCTGATAAGCATCGATCAATGGAGATGAAACCCAGTATCATAGTGAATAACATAGAGGGTTTTCCAAATGTACAGTTACGGTTACTCTTGAGCTTTGCCCGAACCTCAGATTGAGGGGCCAAGTACTCTCGTGAAGATGAGCACCCTCCCAAAAACTGAAGATAGAGTAGGTCCGTCTTTGTTAGGCACTAGGGCAGCCCGCCCCAGTCACCTTGTGTAAGTCCCTAAAAGCTTGGCCACTAAGGATATCTCAAATCACAGACACTACCGGGAGGGACATAGTCACAGACAGTATGTTGTGTGGGCAAGATACCTGAGTCTCCGATTTAGCTCCAAAATCCCCAAAGGGATCCCCAACACACAGAATACCCAAAGGAGTTGTAAGAGAAGGCGGGCTACCTTCACTTACAGTCCGATGTTGTCTCATATTTAGCTTAGCTTTTACTAGAGCGGTCTTGGCAGTATGAGTGCAAAATGATTTTTCTCTCTTTTAATGACACTAGTTTGGTTTTCGATCTTGGGCAGTTTACTCACACTTCCTATCCCAAGATCCTAGCCTAAACTAATGTTCATTTGCTCAATAAAGAGTTATTGATTTATTTTAGGTAAATTTTATGTGTACTTTTTTATTATCTTCGGTAGGTTAGTTGACGTATGAAATGTGATGAGACTTTGACTCAAAAAATCATGCATAAGACAATGCTTTAAAAGATTTTTCAATTCAATGAAAACAAGCTGTATTCTATAGGTGAGAGTTTTTCACATATTCATATTCTTTCCATGCATTTCAGTCATTTAACACATGCATAACTAGCGGAAATCTTTCCAATGTTTTCTTAACAGCTACTTGAAACAAAAAATAGAGCAGCCTTAAACCAGCTAAATAGAAGAATGAATAAAAAATGTGCATCTTTCTTTCATAAAAAATGCTTTTAAGAAAGAAAAACAAAACTTTTTTCCTAAAAAAAAAAACTTTTAGGACACCTATTTTGCTGACAAAATGCATTAACAGATCCTCTTTCAGTCCATGAGTAGGTTTCCCACCCCTTTTGGTTTGGAGACACAACTGGAAATCAAGTTATTGGGAGACTAATGCTCTGTAACAATGGCCACAGAGAGTTAATAGGTCTACTAACGATGTCTGTATGCAGACACAGTGCTTTATAAAGCACTGTGTAGTTTGCTAACCTACGTTAGCATGGGAAAACAATAAAAAATAGGGCTTCTCAGATCAGATTCAGTGATAAATACATGTAGGCAAGAGGCAACAAGGTTTTTGGTGGGTCATAAAGGGAATGCAGAAGTATAGGGAGGTCTTAGAAGGAGGAGAAAACTGAGAACTGTGGGTAAACCGGGAACTAGATGTATAGTCCCCAATAGAGTCACCAATTCTGCTATAGGATAAAATGCACCGTTTATGGAGAATGAAGATACCCTGAAAGGTCTTCCCAGGACCTTCAGCAGACTGTAAGATTATTTGCAACCGTCACAAAGTTACATGTGTGTTCATAAACAATAACTAACTATCAAAGTAGGAGAAGTATATTACCTCAAGCCTCCATGTAGATTTGCTGGAGAGTGCAATGCAGCTAGGTGGAAGTTCCCTGAGCCGGCTCCAGATCAAGTCCTGCACATAGAAGAGACAAGCATAATCACAACATACAACTCTAATAACTAATACATGAATACATAAAATAACATCTAGTTACACATAACTAAGATACTCATGATAAAAGATATTGGACAAACAATTAAATGAATGATAGTACCAACACCATGGAGTAGATAGTACAACTACAGTTCTATATTAATGTTGGAAGAGTGATTACAACCATCTGTTGTATCAGCCTTCCCTTACCCCTCCAACTTCTCTCTCTCTCTCCCTTCTTACCAACTTCTTATGATTTGAGACAATGTTCAATAGTCAAGTATGCTATCCTTTCAAATGCTCTAACCTCCATCACCATAGCCCTAGCTTTGCTTATGTAGCAATTCAGTTAGGGTTGCCAAGTTCCTCCTTGAGTTCTCTAGGGCAAAAGCAATGAAGTTGCTATGCTTTTCAGGTCTTTCCCATTTTCCTCCTTCATTAGGATTAGAAATCCTCCAAATAGGTCAAATCTGGATGTTTCCTTGTTTTTCTTGAGTGATTTTAGGAACAAATATCTAGATATTTATGAGTCAATTCATTCCTTTGACCCTTAGAACTTCACTAGGATCCACTAACGCTGTTCTCAAACTAGTAAATTGAGTTAGTTGGGTCACTAACGCACCCTTAGGCTTGCAGAGAAGCCTTATAAAGCAGGTTGTCAGTGCATAGCCAGCGTTAGTGTGGAAACAAGGCATGTGATATTGGTCTTTGCTTTAGCTATAATGTCTTTCCCCTTTGAGTTGATGAGGGGGTCAATTTGCTGTATAACAGGAAGGACACCGAATGGTCGCAAATCACGTCCATCAAAAGCTTCCAAAGTGTTAGAGAACTGGTTCAGAGTAGGAGAACCAATTGCATTCCAACAAGCGACAAACTTGATGCAGGTAGAAGCTCCTTCATCGATGGCGGTCCTATGAATGGTTTTCTCATTTATGATTACCTGAATGAGAAAGCAAATTTGATGAGGTAAATGTGGAATGTGGTTTTCCAGGTCAAAACAAATGAGATTAGAGTCAGCTAGATCAATACCCCCAATAGCCGACAATAACAATTTCCGCTGAGAAAGACAACTTTGAAGGACCTTGAGAGCAGACATAGAGGATGGCGCTTGAGCCAAGTCTTCAACAATGTTATAATGTTGAGCAGCTCGTGTGTTGGGTTTGTACGAGGACTTTCAAAGCACACCTCAAGAAGGTGGTCAAATTGCAGAATCAGGATTAGGTTGCTCTATATGGAAAGGAGCAGAACTGGACATGGCAGAAGAAGAAGGGGTACCTTCTTTCTCTTTCCTTGCTGCTAGGGTAGGAGTTTGATAATATTTTGACCTGGTAGCCACGTTAATCGGTGTACTCATCATGAACACTTGTTGATCCAGGTGGATGTTTGTGGCCACCCACCTATCCCACTTCGACCCCCACAATTGTCTCTTTCAATTTCTCAGTTTTCGTAATTGTAACATAATTTACTACTTTTAGCAGTTTTTCGGGTCCCGAACTTCCAGAGTCGTTTTGAGGCCCTAAACGATGTTTTTTTGGGAAATCTGGGAACAACATGGGTCCATAGACTGATGTTGCTCTTCCCAAAGATGTAGTGCTTGGATAGACATTTATAACGAGATATTCTACGTGTAAAATGAAGATCGGGTGCCAAAGTCACACCCCGAGAAGTTGATGTACCAACTTACCCAAAACGAGGCCCACAATTTGGCGTTTCATCTTCTAGGGTTATGTTTTGGGATGTTAAGGGTTTTCCATTGTTTCTCAACAATAAATATGCCTTCAAGCCTCATTGTAACACAGTTCAGAGGCATGTAACCGCCACATCTCTTCTCAGAGATAAGCTACCATCGCCCTAGCTAGTTTATTTCCATTTCTGTTTGTAAGCATATTTAAGTATTTTACAGTAATGAAATGAAGTATTATTTCCGCTGCATCTCTGTATTTATGGTTATCTCATCTCTGTATTTATGGTTATCTCTATAATTTGTTGCGTTCCTGTTTAAATCTAGATCAGTGGTATCAGAGCGGTCTACTTTTTCTCTGTTTTTCTTTGCATGTCCCCAATGAGGTTAGGATATAAGGAGTTAGGGCTTGAACTGGTCAAACCTTTGCAAGACCAGCCTCGCAAATCCCGACGGCCTCCCACGGCAGATGAAAAGAAAGATGAGGGGCAGGAGATCCTATCAAGATCTTGCTCGAAGAAGCCCTCGAGTGACAAAGGAACGCGATGATGGACAACTTTGTGCAGATCCTTCAGCGACTACCCAGAGGCGACGCATCGGTTTCCAGCAGCTACTCTAGAAATGTTACACCGTTTAAGGTACAAGTTAATTTTGAAATCCCCATATTCGAGGGTCAAATAGACGTAGATGTCGTAGATAAATGGTTAAATTTACTAGATGGGTATTTTCCTGTTCATGAATTTTCGAGCCGTGAAAAGATCGTTTTCGCTCTTCTCAAAGTAGCCCCCCACGTCAAGGACTAGTGGGAAACCTATTGCGAGAAGAAGGATGAAAGTACAGGCTCACTATTTTCAGCTGCACCCACAGGGAATTCATTCGGGATGCCATCAAGGAGCATTACTACCCTATCAAAAGCTATGAGGACAAATACATAAAGTGGACCACGCTGAGGCAGGGGTGAGACCAAGATGTGTCGGAGTTCAAATTTTTTTTTCATACCCTTTGCACATAGTTGGGTATCAAAGATTCTAAGCTGCATCTAGTACTCAAATATCGTGACTGCCTATAGAGATACATCCACGAAGAGATGGAGTTCCTGAACATCTCCTCGCTCGGCACGACGTACTGATACGCTGTAAAAATCGAGCAAAAGTTCAAATAGAAGAAGCGAGCCTTTGGATCTGCGAATCTGAAGACTAAAGGACAAATCTATGGTGGGGTGACCCAAGACAACCTGTCAAAGCCACAATAAAAGAACAACACCTTGAAGTCGAAGAAGGACACCAGAAAGTGGTGTGAGTTCCACAAGTGCCCCACTCACAACACAAATGAGTGTCGGACCAAGGAGTCGTTGGTGGCCGATTTGAAGGCTTCAGAATCAGATGCATGTTACGACCCTGAGTCAGAACCTGAAAAGGGGAATGGCAAAGGGAAGCAGATCATTGATGTGGAGCACAATGTCACTGTTGCCACCGCCAAGATCTAGAAGAATGAGCTCGAAGATCCAGAGGAGGGGGAACGTCTTTTCCACCCACATATGTGGGTGAAGGGTTTGCCGTTGCAATTCATTTGTGACAGTGGGAGCCAAAAGAACCTCATTTCAGCAGAGGTCGTGAAGTAGTTGGGCCTACCGACTACACCACACCTGCAGCTGTACAGTATCAGGTGGCTTTACCAAGCACGAGATCTCCGAGTTCGCCAGCAGTGCTGCCTACCCTACATCATCAAACTCTTCATAGATGAGGTATTGTGTGATGTTACACCTCTAGATGTTTGTGATGTATTATTAGGCCAACCATACTTGTGGAGGCGACACGCTGTGTATGAGTCAAGGCCTCGTGCTGTCATTATTTCTTTGTGTAATTCATTATATAGGATACTGGAGTTAGCCCCACCTACCGCCACCTCTTTGATCGTTGCTAAGAAAGGCAGGAAGCTCATCTCCCAGACTAGGAAATTCATTTTCTGTCTGGTTCGCTCCCAAAGTAAGGGAAAGATCATCACCACTTCCATGACCTCCCCACCCTCAAGGGTTCCTCCACGCAGCAACAATAACAGAGGGATACGATCATGAAAGAACACAAGAACAACTTCTCCTCACCTGTAGGGGTACCTCACAAGCTTCAAGTGGGCAACAAAGTTTGGTTGCATTTGCAAAAAGAACGCCTTACAAGAGCACATCAGAAGCTCCGACCACACTGACATGGTCCTTACACCATTACCAAGGCTGTGGGAAATAATGCTTTGTAGCACAAAATTCCTCCATTCCTTCGCCTGCACCAAGTGTTTAATGTGTACCGCCCTCGACCATGCTTCCCACCATTACTGGACACATCTGAGATTGCATAACAACTCACCAGGGACCAAGTTCAACAGATGGAGGAACTTAACGTAATGGGGACCATTGCTTCCTAGGGGGGGAGGAATGATCCAGGTGGATGTTGGTGGCCACCCACCTATCCCCCTTGGACCCCAACAACTGTCTCTTCCAGTTTTTCAGTTTTCGTAATTGTAGCACAATTTACTATTTTTAGCAGTTTTTCGGGCCTTGAACTTCCGGAGTCGTTTTGAGGGCCTAAACGACGTTTTTTGGGAAATCTAGGAGCAATATGGGTCTAAGGACTGATGTTTCTCTTCCCAAAGATGTAGTGCTCGGATAGATCTTTCTAACGGGCTATTGTACGCATCAAACGAAGATCGGGTGCCAAAGTTACGACCTTGGGAAGTTGATGTACCAACTTACCCAAAACGGGGCCCACAATTTGGCGTTTCATCTTCTAGGGTTAGGTTTTGGGATGTTAAGGTTTTCCATTGTTTTTCAACAATAAATAGGCCTTCGAACCTCATTGTAATACAGTTCAGAGGCATGGAGCCACCACATCTCTTCTTAGAGATAAGCTACCATCGCCCTAGCTGGTTTATTTCCATTTTTTTTTGTAAGCATATTTCAGTATTTTACAGTAATGAAATGAAGTATTATTTCTGCTGCATCTCTGTATTTATGGTTATCTTTGTAATTTGTTATGTTCCTGTTTAAATCCGGATCACTTGTGAACCTGTGGAAGTAGATGACTAAGGCTGGTCTACCATTTGGGTTTGCTGCTACGAAGAGGGCTCTTTCAGGACAGCTGGGGTCCCTTTGAGAAAACGACTAACTTTAGACCATATGGGACAATCCTTTGTATAGTGATCCTCCTCACAAATGAGGCATGGACATTTAGGCTTCCATTGGAAAGCATCACTAATAGATGACTTAGGAGGACCATGTTTCGAGGCATCAGCTTTACCCTTGCCTTTGCCTTTCTTCTTACCTTTAGAGGATTTATCCCCTGCGATAGACTGGAAAACGTGAACCTTTGAGGTTTTACCAGGACCGGATGAATTGTGAGAGGAATCATTGGGAGCAGTGTTGGAGACCAACTTCTATTTGGAAAAATATTTTGCAGGGGTCTAAGTCACTGAACCAATTACTCCATCAACGGGAGGGGTAGCCAAAGACTTAGATGTCGTCAGATTAGATGTCGGCCTGGGCGCATTGGGTAAAACATCATATAACGTGCCGAATTATGAATAGACAAGGTCTAGATACTAGGCACGTGCGATGGTTTGTTCCTCAGTGACGCATCCACCCATAGCAATGTCCTCAGCAATTTTGTTGACCAATGATTTGGTGAACCATTCGGTCAAAAACTGATCAACAATCTCAAACTTAATCAAACGACGCCTACGTCTCCATTCATGGGTGTGATCAAAGATGCGGGTCGCAGTGTCTTGCTTGAGTGACGTTAGCAGATGGGTGACAGTTTCATAGCGAACCGACAACTGGAAATGGGTGAGAAAGGCCATGACGAGAGTGGTAAAGTCATGATAAGTATTTCAAGGTAGCTCGATATACCACTTGGCTGTAGCTCCTGTAAGAGTTTGTTGGAAAAGCTGAAGACGAATGAAATCATCAACGTAGGAATTCGAGGAGCAACAGAGGTGATATGTCATCATGTGGGCTTGTGGATCCTCTTTCGCTTTTCCTTCAAACTTTGGACAATCACTCAGAATCTTAGATGGAACTGGAGCCCAGTACGACGAATGAAGAATTGGGTCATTCATGAGTCTAGACACATCTGACAGTTCCAGTGCAGCCAAGAATGATAATTGGGTATTGAAAGGCATTTGAGGTCGATAAGGGGGCCCAACTGGGGGGGCCCATCCCTGCTGGTAAGGATTTTGTCCCCATAGTGGAGGATTTTGTCTATATGGCATATGATTTTCCCCCACTGTAAGTTACCTTGGCCGTAGGGAGGATTATGACCTTAAAAGCCTTGAAATTGCCCGACCATAAGCTGCTGATAAGTAACACACAGGTTAAAAGGATGTTGAGCCTGCTGGCCTTGGACATATGGATTTTGCACCTGATGTCTGAACATAAGGGTTTTGGACTTGCTGCCCCTGGATGAAAGGGTTTTGGACCTACACCTTTGGACGTAAGGATTTTGCACTTGCTACCCTTGGAAATAAGGATTTTGGACTTGCTTTCCTTAGACAAAAGGAGGCTGAACCTGTTGCCCTTGGACATAAGGATTTCGCACCTGTTGCTATAGGACTTGACCTTGGCCTTGCCCTTGCAATAGTTGACCCTGTTGTTATTAGTATAAGGGTTGCTGCTGCCCAGGTTGACCTTATTGCTACAAGGGCTGACCTTGTGGTTGTAAAGGTTGTCCCTGTGGCTGCAGAGGTTGACCTTGCGAAGGCATAGGCTGGGAGGATTGCGATGCATACTGCAGTTGCAGCTGGATGGTTTGTTGCAACGTTTGTGAGGGTTGCCCCCGTGGTTGTTGCAGTTGGCCTTGTTGTGGCATCATCTAGCCTTGTTGCTACATGGATGGCCCTTGCTGCAATGGAGGTTTCCCTTGCTACTGTAGAAGCTGTCCTTGTTGCTGCAGAAGCTGTCCTTGCTGTTGCAAAGGTACTTGAACAATTCCCGGAATGACACCTTGAAATTTCCCAAATTGTATCTGGCCATACCCACCAGGCGCGACGGACGGACCAGGCCGAACATAAGGTCCAGGATGAGGGATGTAGGGTTGATTAACCATTGCTTATGAACCATATGGAGCATAAGGAAGTTGGTACTGAACCTGAGCCATATTAGGTTGCTGTTACTAGATGTTACTTGACCCAGACGTACCAACAGGGTTCAATTGTTGGTACTGGACATTACTCGATCCAGCAGGACCAACATGGTTTAAAATGGCACCTGAAGAGGGCTGGTTCATTCCAACCATGTCAGCTTGTGAGCCACTCACATTGGTTGTACCAGACATTATAGAAACTTTCGTACTTCCCCCCCCTCCAGGTGGTGGCACAACCTGTCCACTTACTAGAGGGATCGAAGAACTGACAGAGACATGACTCGAGATCTCCGGTTGAACAGGACGGGTTACTTGGACTGACGAAACAAGAAGATTTGGAATGGTGGGCTGCACCGAGACTAAAGTAACTGCAGAATGCACCATCACTTGGGAGGTTGGGTTCTGAATGAATGGACTTAATGTAGGCATAACGCGAGATGCCCAAATAGGGTTGTGATATAGTGATGAGGCAGTGGGCATGCTGGAAACCAACTGAGCTAACATCACGTAATTACGCGGTAGCTCAGGATGAACACTAATAAGAATGCTTCCTGTGTAAGGGAAACCTTCAGGAGGGAAAGTATTTCCTACTCCTTGACTGTGCGTGGAGTGGAAACCTCCGAGTGACCTAGAGAAGAGACTGGGATTTTGCCTTTTGATTCCATGGGTGAAACAGGCAACGACGGACAACAGAAGATGTTCGAGGGGATAATTCCAAAGGAATACCCGGTTGATCGTATGGACTGTACAAACGTTGCAGTGATATCACAACATGATTGAAAAAAGGATTTAGAGGATAAACAACCAGTCCAAGCTGACCTTTAGCAGTCGACGAACTCTCGAGAGTCTGGATAGGATTATTCGGAGATTTCAGGCCAATGTCAGAAAGTAACCCAGTATCTAAGGGATGGGGAGGATGAGATGAAAAATATTGAATACTCAGAACAATTCCAAGTTCAACACCTTGGTCCTCAAGTGAGTGTGACAATTCAGGAAAAGGCTCCTTAGACAATCTTTCAGACAAAGGAAAGGAACTAGGTGAACTAGCTGGTTCAGCCACGATGATTTTGTCTCAAATAACTAGAAGAGAGATTGATTCCAAGGATTTAAAATGTATTTAAAGGTATACTCATGATGTGGTATAGAAAAATACTAACAGTAATGTTATAATATCGTGGGCAACCATTTTTTAAGACACAAAAACAAACTGGTGCTCTTTCATGTTTTAAGAGTCGAGAAAGAAGCAAAGGTGACTCTATCACTTTCAGACTGAAATGAGCTCAAAAGGACAAGCACTCGGGTGATATTTTATATTTAAGGAGTCAAAAAGATAAAAAATGACTACTCAGGATGATCTAGGCAAAAATTATTACTAGGTAACCGTGAACTGCAGAATACCTCTTGGTGAACCGAGAAGTATGGGTAGACAATGTCCTCGAATGCTGTGTTTAGTGTATCATGTTTACAAGGTGACAAACTCAGCTTCCTATGGATAAATGATTGCAACCTAGTGGGGTCTTCCTTTATATACATGATGGTACGGGGAGCACAAGTCCATACTAGCATTGTCTAGTGCCGAAGCGAATGACAACTGCTAGGTTTAAAGACACTAGAACACGTCTCTAGCTTAGAATTTCTAAAAGTGATCGTTAGGTTTCAAATGTGCCTTAGGTTAATTAAATACATTTTAGAGTTTATCTTGAAATTATGTCTTGGTTTTCAGGCCTTATCAATGTGACTCGAAAAACACCTATATACAGCTAAATGAGACAAGACCCTTTGAATTTTTTACACTAATGAGAGTAGAAAACACACTCAAATGCAACAAAACAAGCAATCAAAAGAAAAATGACCTTTTCACTATTTCTCTTTTGAAAACAAAATGATGAAAAACTCTTTCCAATTCCTATCTTTCCTATCAAACACACTTCAAGTTGTCCTTTCACTAGTAAAGAGAATTCATTTCTTTTCCAATGCAAATGACGATGCAACCCTAGTCTTCAATGATGCTAACTAATGTAATATATTGATTCATCAAACTAGAGTTATGTATTTTTCAATGAAATGACAGAATGAATCTTTCACAAACACTTCACACTTCAATGAAACATTTCCAATACAATCGATCACAAGAAAATGAAAAGCACAAAAGGGAATTCCTTTCAAACTAATGAAGCAAAGACTCAACCAAAAACAAGATGAGTAATGTGATCTATGCCCGAAAAGAGACGCTCAATCAACAAGAGAAAGTTTTCAAACTTGTTAAATGGAAATCAAAGCAACAAAAGGACTAACAAACGAAATGCAAGGAGCAACCTTGACTATCGACTTGAATTGCTAAGCACACAAACAGGTGAATGGATGATGATCTAGATGCCCTAGGGTTATAAACCATCCAAGAACTCAAGAAACCAAATGAAGAAAATGAAAATCAAACAAGCATATAAACCAAGCTAAAAGAGCTTTCCAGTGAGGGAGAACACAGTTAAAACACACTGAGAGACAAAAATCGGAAGGGCAAGACACATTGGCTATGATCTAGGGGAAACCCCCATCTTCACCTATATGAATCGACACGACTGCCTAACTAACAATAGGCGCTAGAAGGGGGTCGACGTGATTGTTTTTGAGAAACTCACGGTGATTGGTGTGACAGTCAGAAAAATAAACGCGCTGACCGAGGATTCAAGGAAAAAAAATAATTTAAAGGCTAAAACCATACTTAACACTATAAATTTCAGGCTTAGAGCAGTAAACCAGGTAAAGCAGAGAACACTAAAGGGAAATGGTGATACTAGAAAAGTTCACACCAAACCATAAAGTGACAATCAATCAAACAGAAGGATTGGCTCCCCGGCGGAGTCACCAATTTGTGGTGTAGGTAAATTCTCAGTGCAGACACAAATAATTCCTCTAGCCCGAGAGAGTGGGTCTAGCCACAAACAAACAATATATGGAAAATATCCTTAAGCTAGAATCAATTAAGAGGGCCTACCTCTTAGAACGCTATTCCGCTTGGTGATGATCCTGGTTCCTTACTCCAAATATCTTTCGTTTACTTCCTTCGAATGCCTGAAACAAGCAAACAAACAACAACAACAAACATGAGAACATACAATAATGTATTCAAACTACTTAATAGGTCAAGGAACATTAAGCCATAAAGATGTAAGATAACACTTCATGTAGGAAATCAATCAATAGTTGTATTCATATGAATCAAAAAGAGATTACAACAAATGACTTGATGTTGCTGGTCTCCTTCGATGTATCGAGGTTCCCACACTTCTGCTAGCATCTCATGGATATCCCCCAACAATGGAAGTTTTAAGGCCTCTTCCCTTTAGTCTCAAACCAAATCAAAACACACTATTCTCCCTCAAACACACACTATGATGTAGGTGCATCTCACCCTTTTCTTAATTAAAGAAAAATCCAAGTGGAGCGATGAAGATGTGGACCAGCGAAGCTGAATCGAAGGAGAAAAATAAGAAAATCTACTTTAAAATAGAGATAAAGCGATTTAAAGCAGTTAAAGAAAAATTAAAGAGAGAATGGATAAGTCTCGATAGAGTTCCTATTGTTAACAGCCATGCACGCTTTTGGGGAGTTTTTGTGGAGAAAAATCAGGGGAGGATAGGATCGGTCCTTCCTAAGACTTCTTATATAAATGTAATGCAATAAGAGTGTAATAGATATCTTATTTGTGAGGAAATTTGTGAGTGAGCTAGATGTAGTCGAGCGTGAGCTTGTTTTTAAGGCTGAAATGCCTTAATTTTGTAACTGTTCAGTGAATATATAATAAAGTGTGTTCCTGTTCTATGTTAATTTTATAAGCTTTTGTTTTTTATAAATAAGTTAATATCGTTTAATTGTGATTGTTGTACGCGCTGACAGTAAACGCAAGGGAGCGAGAGTCTCTTCTACTTCGGCTTTGTTATTTTGAGAAGTCCTAAATTTTATCTTGAGTTCTGGCCAAGTGGAATTATAAAATCTCAGCTATTGCGTACAATGATACCGCGAAAGGTACTTTGGCGTTTGGTTTATATCATGTTTTTGTTTATGTGATTGTTTAGCCAGCGTGTAGCGCAAGATAGATCGGTTTCTGCAGAGGAGCAATTAGAAGTGGTTTCATCTTTTCGAATTATTGGGAATTGGGATTTTGGTTAAACCCCAAAATCTCATCCCATCATTTTGGTATCAGAGCAGTAAGATTATGCGGAAAGAGGTACAGTTGTGTTAAATATGGAGAGTTTATGGTCTTGCTATTGTGCAGATGGCAGCAGAGGAAGGTGAGAAGATTTGCAGCAACCTAGAGAAGGATGCCAAAAGACCGAGTGCGGGAGGGCTTGG
>APFE030613811.1:305795-338377 GCA_000404065.3 Pinus taeda
CCAAGTGGAGCGATGAAGATGTGGACCAGCGAAGCTGAATCGAAGGAGAAAAATAAGAAAATCTACTTTAAAATAGAGATAAAGCGATTTAAAGCAGTTAAAGAAAAATTAAAGAGAGAATGGATAAGTCTCGATAGAGTTCCTATTGTTAACAACCATGCACGTTTTTGGGGAGTTTTTGTGGAGAAAAATCAGGGGAGGATAGGATCGGTCCTTCCTAAGACTTCTTATATAAATGTAATGCAATAAGAGTGTAATAGATATCTTATTTGTGAGGAAATTTGTGAGTGAGCTAGATGTAGTCGAGTGTGAGCTTGTTTTTAAGGCTGAAATGCCTTAATTTTGTAACTATTCAGTGAATATATAATAAAGTGTGTTCCTGTTCTGTGTTAATTTTATAAGCTTTCGTGTTTTATAAATAAGTTAATATCGTTTAATTGTGATTGTTGTATGCGCTGACAGTAAACGCAAGGGAGCGAGAGTCTCTTCTACTTCGGCTCTATTATTTTGAGAAGTCCTAAATTTTATCTTGAGTTCTGGCCAAGTGGAATTATAAAATCTCAGCTATTGCGTACAGTGATATCGCGAAAGGTACTTTGGTGTTTGGTTTATATCATGTTTTTGTTTATGTGATTGTTTAGCCAGCGTGTAGCGCAAGATAGATCGGTTTCTGCAGAGGAGCAATTAGAAGTGGTTTCATCTTTTCAAATTATTGGGAATTGGGATTTTGGTTAAACCCCAAAATCTCATCCCATCACACTAGAAAGCTACAAGCTATAAATGTCTTGCGGATCATTCAAACTCACTCCAAAACTAGTTTATCTTGGGAAAAGAGAGGTTTACATATCTTGGATGGATGGGAGATGGTTCCTCTCATCATGGGAGAAGGTCTTATCTCTTGAGTTTGTTCCATCCTAATAAGGGAAAGGAGCCCAAACTGACTTCTTTGGCTCCATCCAACCCAACCATCTACCAGACTTTCGTTACGAAGCTTCTAGAGCTGGAATCTTTGACTCCATATTTAAAAAACTTGCCAAAAGAGGATTGATGTGACTAGAAAAGGGCTCGGTTGCTCTGTACAACGCTAATCCTAGTTTTAATCTTTGCAAATCGAAGCGAGGAGGAAACTGGTCAGTAGCGGTGGTCTTGTAAACTAGGGTAAAAGGAAGATTCTTGGGAAATGATGCAAAGGGGAATTACTCTTCTCATGAAGAGGGACATACTGGGGGTTTCATCATTATGAGAAATCATATCGGGTTCACTATAGAGGTCCTCCAGGATCATGGACAGGGAGTACAGAGACAGTGACAAAATGTTGTGTAACAATATGTAGGCACCAACTCTCTTCAATGAGTTTTGTTATTTCTTCACAATGTCCATTAGCTACTTATTATTTCATTAAGTCTTCTTGTTGCTTCTATCTTCACCAGGTCTATTAATTGTTTGTTCATTCACCAAGTCTACTTGTCACTTCTTACTTCACCAAGTCTAATTTCTCTCAAAACTTTATGCTTTTTACTTCTTCCCATGAACAAACTTGCATAACATGCCACATATCCAATTATGTAAATATAGTGTTGAAAATTCTACCATAGGTACCTATATATCTCCTCCATATTTTACAATCTGAAACATCTAAAAAAGAATGTTATAGAAAATTGTCAAGGTGGCATGTATAGAGCATGTTTCAATATCCTTCAAAAACATTAATCCCCTTAGATCATATATTTGAAATTACGATGAAAAAAGGTCTCAAATTTGTACCATAAGTACATTATAGTCTCTTCTTTGTCTCCTCCAGATTTCACATTCTGAAACATCTAAGAAAGAAAGTTATATAAAAAATGCCAAGCTGTCCTATTTAAGCATGTTTTAGGGGAATTCAGGAACACAAAATTCATTAGATAATATCTCTTAAACTATAGTGAAAATAGTTTTGAAATTTTTACTACAAGTACCTTAATATCTCTTCTTTGTCTCCTCCATATTCTAAATTATGAAACATAATAGAAAGAAATATATAGCGAAAAAACTAAGTTGACTTGTTTGAAGTATATTTTAGGAGCATTCAAGAATCATAACTTCCTCAAACCATATCCTTGAAATTATAGTTAACTAAGGTTTGGAATTTTAATCAAATGTACACAAATATCTTCTATTTGTATCCTCAATGTTTCACAATCTAAAACATCCCAGAAGAATAGTGATAGTGAAAATACTAAGTTGATCTATTTGAAAATTTCAGGAGCATTAAAGAGGCCTAACTTCCTCAGAGCATATCTTTAAAATTATAGCAAGCCAAGGTCTAAAATTTTAATTGCATGCACATAAGTATCCTTTCATTAGCACCTCCAAGTTTCATGGTCTGAAAATGTTCTAGGTGTCTCCATACACGATCAATTCAATAGTGGCTACGGATAAGCTTAAAAATCAAAGTCCTCAGATTGAAGTGAAATCAAGATCAGATCATAGTGCTCATCGTCCTGATTCCAATAGTGTGAACAACACTCAAATCCAAGTTCGTATGCTCAAGATATTCACGATCAAATTTTTGGTCAAACTAGGCCAAGTGGCAGCCATTAACTAGGCAACAATTTGGCAGAATCCCTATGCACGAAATCCGACCACCATAAAGGGAGAATTTGTTGCCTACTTAATTTGCCCAATGACGCTTAAAATCCAATCAATTTTTAAAACTATTATTGTTAAAAAAATAAAAAAAATATATGATAAAAAAAAGGGGAGGTGATGACCCACCACCCCCGCCACCCCACCACCATATATACAACCATATGTAATAAATATGACAGGGCCAATGAGACTTGAACCTAGCCAGCCTATCGGCCGACCCGTCCCATGTGCCAATCAAACAACCAATCAACAAACCATAACCACATGCCACTTACTGCCATATAACAAACGTCACCTATAATACATTGCCGCTTAAATAAAAAATGTCGTCAAACATTAAATCAAACCGTCGTGCCAAAATATTGAATGTGCCAAAAGTTAAAATAAAGGCGCCATTTTGGGGGAGGCCATAGGGTTGGAACCCGAGCCCATCCCCTCCTAGCATAGCCCACTACCAACAGCCCAATGGGCCCTTCATTATAATGTTTGCCAACAAAATTATATAAGAACCGAGTTGCCTATTTGACTGAGGATCAAAGGAGCGGAGTGTAACTAGGTGCAGGGAGGATCTGGGCACGAATTTCGAGGCAAAATATTCTAGGAGAATATTCCATATATTATTCCATAGAATATTCGCTAATGTAGAGGGAGGAGCTGAAATGAAGGAAGAATACATGGATTAACTAGACAAAAAAAATGGATAAGTGAAGGGCTCGCTTGCGAACTGGCTTTATGAAGCTCACCACCACACAATGAGAAAGAAGGCAAAAAGATTCCCTAGAGGGCAATTTTTCATAGTGACATAAATATGCCAACTTTATACTCAAAAGAACTAGAATTTCGTAGGGAACACAATGGTGTGGTCTATTTCCCCATCTAAGCAGCAAAAATTTAGGTGGCCAACAACAAGGAATCTTTGCAAAATCTAAAAGATTCCCTTGGATGCTGATTTTTTTATAGAGGTGGAATAATGCCAACTTTATAGTCATTTTTCATATAATTTCATAGGGAGCGCAGTGGTGTGCTCAGAATTTTCATCCAAGTAGTGAAATTTTTGGCCATCTTCAGGGAGGAATCTTTGGGGAAACCTTCGAGATTCCTGAGGGTCCAGAATTTGACGGTGTCAAAATGGGGCCAATTTTATAGTCATTTGACGCGATTTCGCGCCACAAATTCAACAACGATGTTTGTTTCAATAGCCAAGATTTTCATTTTCTGGCCATCCCCGAAAGTGGAGGTAAATGATGCAGTGATGCGATGTCTTTCTTGATTTGCTGAGATGATGTTTTTGTTGTTGAGATCCTTGTTACCATTATGTTCAGGGATACTTGTATGCCACGTCATGTGAGAATTTATTAGCTTGTCGTGGTGAAGGAAGGCCCATTTGAGTGAGTGTTCCTATAGGGAGAACGTATCGTGGAGAGACATGCCACTTTGGTTGAGGTTATTTATCCTATAATGACAAATAATGTACTATGTACTCATCATCATCTTGCAACATTTAATGAAGCGACCTCCCCACTATTGACACGAGGGCCCGAAGATGTAACCCACACTGGGTGAACTTTGTTATCAATGTGTGTGTGTCCTTTGATTTGATGGTTTTCATTATGTTTCATCTTCTTTACAATATGCACATGTGGCTTTTCATACTCTTTCATAAGAAATTATGCTAGCATCACATAAATAAAAGATCTTGGTTAATTTCGTTAGTTGAAGAGATCCAGATCAAGTTTTATATCGGAGTGGTCTTCTCGCTGATGTGAATTGCATGATTGAAAGTGCAATAAGAAGGGAAATGGAGAAAAACATAGATCTCTACGAGGACCTTCTCATGATTGCACACATGGTGGACATAATGTATGCATATTATGAAGAGAAAATGATAAGAGAGTTGCGAGAGAAAGAAAGAGTAGAGGAAAATGCTCCATCTACCCCCTCGAGTGAACATTCATATTCTTCATCGTCTTCTCATCATTCGAATGAGGGATCAATCAGAGCCTTCAAGTAGATAATGTTGAATTGAGGAGACTTCTACGAGAAGAAAAAGGGGAGAAGAAGAGATTGTAGCTTCATTTATGAGCCACGAAAGAGGCCCTGGAAAAATTGAAGCGCAACGAAGGCTTAGTGAAGCCATAACCACCTGCTTCAGAATTGAAAACTGAGGTAAACAATGTTGATCGTTCATCAGTTTCATTTTCACATGATGGTATTTCTGTTGGAAGCCTTGAGGTACCCATTTCAGGAACTGACATGAGACTCCTTACCAAGGTGGGATATAAAGGAGGAGGACTTGGTGTTAATGGAGAAGGAATGACTTAACCATTGGAGGTTGCACAATGTCCTCGATTTGCAAGTTTTGGATATACTGAAGGAGAGTTCTCAAAGGTATTAGAAGCTTCCAAGAGATTTTCTAAACCGTCAAGAAAAGAGGATGATGGGGACACATCACAATCCTCCCATGACAACACACATTGTAGAGGAAAAGCTAAGGCAAGCTCTCATTGCCAATATTTCACCAGAGACAACTAAGAGAGGTATAAACCATTTTAGTATTCTAAATTTAATTTTGATTACAAGCATGTTAATGATCAACATAAATCATGGTGTAGAAAACTATGTAGTTTTTGTGGTTTGCATAACCATGTGGTTGCCAAGTGCTGGAAGAGAATGGAAGTAAGAAAGAGGATGAGGCATGAAAGGCCTTCTCCACATCAGGGAAGGAAGAAGGTTAAGTAGGTCTAGAGGAAGAAGACCTTTTGCAGTCATTGCAACAGAGGTGGACATCAAAGAGCCACATGTTGGAGGATCCATCCAGAGCAGCGTCTTAAGGACAAAGTACCCATGCAGAAACCAGCTGGTGAAGATGTTAAACAAGTAAATCTGCCACATTCCTGGTGGTTCATTTTGTTGAGTAAGAGATGGTTTTACTAGATCTATTAGCTTGTCATGGCTGCATTTTGTAAATCATGTGTTGTGATATAAATGTAAAAGTGATGATGTGTTTTCCATCGCTTATTAAAGCAACGATGATGTTTTGGCATTTTGTTGATAGCCGGGGTATTAGTTTCTATTATGATGTAAACTTGACCACAGAGTATGTGTATAAACTCTTGGAAAGTATGGGGATGATTGGGTCATGATTGGTCATGTAATTGAGCATGTAGTTTGTAGAAGATTGTACTACAGGTTTGCAGAGGACGTAGGTGTCGGTTCATCACTTATGGTTCTGAAGAGCAAGGGTGAAGGAGAAGGAAGTGTGGCATGTCAGGACACTTGTGGTGCAGACAATGTAACACAATAGTTGTAGATTATGTTCATGATTTTGGAGGACCAAAAGCTCCTTAGTGGGGAGGAATTATCCAGGTGGCTCTAGACATGATAAAAATTCAACAGTGGCTATGGATAAGCTCAAAAATCAAAGTCCTCATATTGAAGTGAAATTAGGACCAAATCATAGTGCTCCTCATCATGATTCCAACGATGTGAATGAAATTAAAATCAGAGTTTGTATGCTCAAGATATTCGTGGTCAAAGTTTTGGTCAAACTATGCCAAGTGGCAATCACTAACGAAGCAACAATTTGGAAAAATCTTGACATACGAAATTTGACCGCCGAAAAGGGCGAATTTGTTGCCTAGTTAATTTGCCTAGTGACCCTTAAAATCCGGGCAAAGTTTTTTTAGATATGATTGTTAAAAAAATCGAAAAAAATAAAATATAAAAAAGGGGAGGTGGCAGGCCACCACCCCCACCACCCCAGCACATACCACAATACCACACATATATAACCATATGGTTGGAGGGTGGTCAAACCCCACCAACCTGCCACCATATATACAACCATATCTAATAAATATAATGGGGACGACAGGATTTGAACTCGCCCGGCCCGCTTAGGGCCGGCCCCATGTGATAATCAAACGACCTATCAATATACCATAACCACATATCAGTTGTCGCCATATAAAAAACATGACCAATACACCGCCACTTAAATAATTTATGCGCCAAACGTTAAACCAAACCGTCGTGCCAAAAATTTGAATGCGCCAAAACTTAAAACAAACTGGCCATTTTGGGGGAGGCCATAGGGTTGGAACCCAAGCATGCCCCCTCCAGCATAGCCTACTACCAATGGCCCAATGGGCCCTTCATTGTAAAATTCGCTTAAAAATTATATAAGATCCAAGTTTCCCATTCGACTGGGGACCGAAGGAGTAGAGCAGAACCAGGTGCAGGGAGGAACTGCGCCTAGGTGGGCACAAATTTTGAGGCAAGAATATTTCAGGGGAATATTCGTAATGCAGAGAGGAATCTTAAAGATTTCGTGGAGAACAATTTTTCATAGTGACAAAAATATGTCAGCTTATACTCAAAAGAACAAGAATTTTGCAGGGAATGCGATGGTGTGGTTCGTTTCCTCACCTAAGTAGTAAAAATTTATGCGGACAACAACAGGGATTCTTTGTAGAATCTTATGGAATCTAAAATATTCCCTTGGAGGCTAATTTTTGACAGAGGTGGAATGATGCCAACTTTATAGTCATTTTTCACAAAATTTCACAGGAAGCGTGGTGGTGTGCTTAGAATTTTCATCCGAGCAGTGGATTTTTTGGCCATCTTCAGGAAGGAACCTTTGGGGGAATCTTCGATATTCCTGAGGGTCCAGAATTTGACGGTGTCAAAAAGGGGCCAAGTTTATAGTCATTTGACATGATTTCATGCCACAAATTTAGTGTGATGTTTGTTTCAGTAGCTAAGCTTTGAATTTTTCAGCGATCCCTGAAAGTGGAGGTAAATGATGCAATGTCTTTCTTCTGATTTGTTGAGATGATGTTTTTGTTGTTGATATCCTTATTACCATTATGTTGTGGGATACTTGTATGCCACTTCATGTGAGAATTTATTAGCTTGTCATGCTGAAGGAAGGTCCATTTGAGTGAGAGTTCCTACAGGGAGAACATCTCATGGATAGACATGCCACTCTGGTTGAGGGTATATATCCTATAATGACAAAGAATGTACAATGTACTCATCATTATCTTGCAAAATTTAATGAAGTGGTCACCCCACTCTTGACACTAGGGCCTAAATATCTAACCCACACTAGGTGAACTTCGTTATCAATGCGTGTGTGTCCTTTGATTTGATGGTTGTCGTTATGTTTCATCTTTTTTACAATATGCACACGAGTCTTTTCATACTCTTTCACAAGAAATTCCACTAACATCACAGAAGTAAAATATCTTGGTTAAATTTCGTAGCTAAAGAGATCCAAATCAGAAACATTCCAGAGGAAAATTTATAGTGAAAACGCCAAGATGCTCGTTCACCCCATAAATCACATTTTCGCTTTCACCTTTAGACTCCAAGAATCACCCCAAAAATTATTCCTCAAGTTCTCTTGTGAACTCAAATATCTTCTTTCTTAGAGGATGTTCAAATGAATTCATATTTCCTTTATTTATAGTGTTTTTACATTCAATTATGAGGTTGACTTGTAAAATTGGTTGGGTTGGCCTGCTTGTACTTTGGTTGGGTCATCCTGACGGAATATTTCACATCTCCTCATTCACATGGAGATAAAGGGAGTTCCATATACCATTGGAAAGGTCTTGGAATAATATTTCCAACAATATATCTTATGCTCCAATTTTAGCTATGAAATTAGAGTAAAAATTCCTTTAAAAATAGGATATCCAAATTAAGCATCAAAAGTACAAAAACAATATTTCCAACAATCTCCATTTTCCAATATTCATCTTGGATACATGTAGTCTCCCCTTGCCTCTATAATCAAATATTTTATAACATAAAACAAGAAATTTTATCACCTATAAGGGTCATTTTCCAAATGATCCTATCACCTAGAAGGATCATTTCCCAATTGAAAGCATATTGAGAAAGGTGGTTGCTGAATTTTGTGGCCTATGGCCTTGCAAACAAGGAAAAAGACATAAATATAATACATGTTTGAGAGTTTCAACCCTTTCACAAAAGGGAACTTGATATTCATTGACCAAGGTGAATAAGGAAATGCCCTATAGTGAAACTCCCTATGACTAAAAATTGAGAGAAAAAAAGCTTCTCTAGGTCTAATGGGGGTTTTCTAAATGGAATGTACCTTGAAAATCCACATTAACTTATTAGATGTAATTTCTAATGCTTGGTCAAATTAGTATTAATATTAAGGCATCCAAAGTTAAACAAGAATATGAGGTTATAATGGTAAGTTCTTAATTTGAATTTACTACCCAAAATATAGTAAATCGAGAGAGGGGGACTCAAGGAAATTCGTTATAGTAAAATTGAAAGAGGGGGACTAAAATCCATTTGTTTACTCTTGGAACCAAAAATAAAGGTTCATTCAATTCAAAGATTTGGACCCTAGCAAAATCAAAATGTATTTAGAACCCAAGCACAAAACAATCAAAATTTTCAAACACTACAAGAAGGGAGTACAATTACTAAATGTTATGCATGTGGACCATTGGGATACTCGACCAATAATTGTATTTCCAATATACTAGGAGTCACTGGCTATTCATATTATCAAATCCCATCAAAGGCATTGATGAGCACCAGTATTGCAGCAAGAATGTTGCAACTCTTGGGGCTACCAACTTTACTTTATCAACCCGGGGTTCTACAAACTTGGAGGTGACAACGTTGTATACACAAGTAGATGCTATAGGTCCACTCTTTGTCACTGGTAAGCTGGAGATAAACCACTATGGTTTCTCAAACCAGTCTTTTATTAATTCAGAAGAAGCTTGATTACCAATGAGGAAAGGGGAAATTTGCACTAAGTGAAATCTTGTCTACTGTAGTAAGGAAAGACTGTAATCAAATCCTCAAACACACCATTCATCTAACTAACTGATAAGAGGGTTTGCTTCAAGAGAATGCTAATTTAACATGTGTGTAATCCTACTGTCCTAGGCATGCAATCTAAAATAACCAAACATTCTACTGATGTGCATGTAAATGAACACAATAACTTTTTTCCTTTTTTTACTTTTTGTGTGAAAATGTGAATGTTAAATCCTCTTGGTGATCTGGCAAGTGGGTTAGAGATGGTGGTGGAAGGTCAGATAGCTTAGGAGGAAAGTAGGGGTCTTATCCTATCTTCCTAGATGCTTTTTCCACAATTCGGCCTCAAAATAGGCCACTACAGATCATCCTACTGAATGTCCTAATGTTCATATAGGATGTCCTAATTCTCCTATAGGATCCCTCGTATTCCTACAGGATCTGACCGAGAGCAATAGGAGTGATTTGGAAGGTGGTGTAGGGCTTAGGGAAGGTGAATAGTGGGATAAATAAGGCAAGGGAGTGGCTAGGACTCCTTTAGAGCTTCAAAATAGAGCTTGTAAGATGGTTGGATTTGCTCAACAACCCTGGAAAGTTGTTCTTATGGACTGATGAATTGGGTGAGGGACTTAGTGGCTTTTGATGATCATGGATGGATGAGGTTAGGTTGGGGTTGCTGGTCATGGGATCTCCCTGCACTGTTGAAACTCCTACACTATATCAATCACTGGTTTTCATCCATGAATCATGTCAAACAAGAAAGATTTTCAATCAACTAAGAAAACATAATTCCATTATCTAGTTTCCTATTTCATGCATGGAAAAAAACTTGCAGAATAATGTGAAACACCATGAGATCTAATGCAAGGCTGAAGATATAAAAAATGATAATTAAATCCTATTCTTGAAAACTAGAAAATGCTGGCCTAAATAGTAGGAAACCATAAATTCCATGAGAAATCAAAATTCTGACTTTTTGGGCTGCATAGGAGTTCTTTCCTCAAACCATGGTCCCTAAAGGGAGGAGTGAGGCCAAATCAACCTACTAACATATTTTTGGTATTTATTTATCTTTCTAAGCTACGTGCTAAAGTAAAGCACAAATGGAAGCAAACTAATCCAAATTCACAACTACTTGCAATGAAATAATGATAAAACCAATTCAACCATTAATCTATGAAATCAACTAAACATACAAATACAAGAAGAGGAACCTTTGCTGCTATGGTTGGGCCCTAACCCAAGAGCTTCATCCTTATGAGTCAACTCAGTGCTAGATCAAGGATATGCTCATTCTTATTATCATATCAGAAAATTACATAACAATGTCTTCCACAAGTCTTGAACTTGGAAATGCTTAGTGCTCTTACATAAAAATTCCCAATCCTAATGAGGCTCTAAGCCTCCTTATTTATACAACTAAAGTCTCCAACGACTTCCTTAAATATAGGGAGGCTTGGCTTCCAAACTCAAGATGAACTGGCTCTTTAACTGTCACTGGCTCGGCTGCCTTTTGATCTTCATGACTCGGCTGCTTGTAACTCCGAGCTAGTGTGATTTGATGGAGGAATATTTGAATGAGTGAGGATCAAATGAGGAGGATCTATCTCCTACAATGTCTCCTCGTCTCATTCAAGTTGCTTCCCTTAATTAGCTAAAACTGCCATGATTTTCTCTCAAAAACCTGCAATCAATGCACATTAGTCCACTAGACACAACATCTCACTTTTACTCATCTCATTAAGCAAAATGTAATCAAAATATGTAAGGAATTATGAGAAGAGTTGATTTTAATAAGCTTGGAGGTGTATTAAGGTCCATATAGTTACCCAATGATGAGGCTCATCATCACCCCCTACTGAAAGTGTTGCTCATCCTCTGAGCAACTCAATCTATATCCATGTCCTTCATTGCTCTAGTGGCCTCCCTGACATCCCATGCTTCTGCTATAGTTTCTTCTTCCTGTGAATAGAATCCTACCTTTCTCTCTATCTCTTCCCACTGCTTTCTTTCTTCCTCTTCCTTCCTTTCTTCCAACATTCCCAAGAGCAATGGTGGACTGAGTCTCAAGCCAATCCAATTGAATTTCAGTCTTTGTAGAGCTTGCTTGTACATGGGTGTTCTATTTAGTGCCTCTCTCATTCTCTAAGGAGAATGGTATTCTTTGATTTTCAGGTTGTAGGGCAAGGTGTTCCATATCCTTTAGAAAGCTTGCATTTCTTTCATCTCCTAACAACCTGAACATGTCTTCAAAGTGTGTGACTAATTTCTCTTGGGTAGCAAGGTACCTAGGTGTTTGCAATCAGGTTGTGGGTGATGATGACAACCATTGGGTTAGATTTCTCAACTCTTATCATGAGGGGTTTTGTCTCTTTTCTTTCCATGACCTTCTTCATCTCTGCATCTCTTGCCTCCTCATGATTCATCCATGATGATAAGGCCATCAATTGAAAGTCCCCCAATTTTGAATTTGGGTGCCACACATTCAAATATGTCAAGGCCAAGTTGTGTAGGTAAAACTCAAATATTTTTGCTTTATCTTCCAAGGTTCTTTGATCACAGAGATCAATGAATTGTTTGTAGTGTTGGAAGGGCATAGTGCCTCTATGTGCTTAAGTCTTAATTTGGAACTATATCCATTGCTCCTTAAGATACAAGGCATAAGACTTTGCTGGCATCCTGCACTGGATTGCCTCTAAGGATAAACTGGCCATAGCTACCAACTAACTTTCTCTTTCTTGTAGTTGTCCCCTTAGCCATGCATTCTCTACTTCCAACTAACCTTTCATCATTGCCTCTCTATCGCTCATGTTGCTAAGTTCTTTGCCCATCTCCCTTACTTTCTCCTCCATGTGGCCTATATCCTCCACTCCTTTAGATTTGGCAATTTTCATCCACCTATGTGTTCTTGCCCTTTCTTTTTCAAGCTCAAAGAATAAGGGGATGGAAAATTTATGTGGAATGACCCTACACCCTTCAATGAACCTGTAGTAAGAGTCAAGGTTGAGTTGAGGACTAGATTCCCTCAATTTTGGATCTTCCTTTTTTGTTTCTTGCTGAGTGATACCTTCTTGGTCCATTTTCCGAGTTTCCTGTAGGTTTATCAGAGTTTCATGTAGGATGGCCTCTGCTTCCTGTAGGTCCTTTTGTGTATCCTATAGGAGACCTTTTCCCTTTGATGAGGCAGACTTGGTGATAAACCTCCTAACATAAGCGATGGGAGATTTGGGAGAGGCTTGTCATGATGATCCTT
Organism: Pinus taeda; assembly: GCA_000404065.3. NCBI lineage: Eukaryota > Viridiplantae > Streptophyta > Pinopsida > Pinales > Pinaceae > Pinus > Pinus taeda. Next base: position 318,496 of record APFE030613811.1, read on the forward strand.
CTCCCTAATTTTTCTCAAGAGGAGCTACCTTTTCTTGCTGCTTTGGTGAGTCTTCAATGACAATAGGAATTTTGGTGGGTGTTTGAGGTCTTCCTTGCCTGATTCTTGTGCTTTTTCTTGTCCTAAAGTACAATGGGGTTTGTTTCTGTCTCTTCCCCTTTTGCTTGATAGGTGTACTTAGGGAAGTAAGAGCAGTTGCTGCCTCTTTCTCAATGGGTTTTGGAGATATCCTTGGTGATTCCTCCCCTTCTTTGACTTGAACTATAGACCTTTGTTCTTCGTTGCCTTTTGTTTCCTCTTTTCCATTCTCCTTCTCATCCTTGTATTTATCTTCCTCTTCTTCCTCCAATTCCTCACTATGTTCATCTGTTTCTTCTTTTGCATCTTTTTCTATTTCTTCTTCATTTTCCTCCTCCTTTCTTTCCCCTTCTTCCTCCTTTGTTTCCTCTTCATCCCTCTCACTAGCAATTGGGCTTTTGTCATATTCAAGAGCTTTTATTTCTCCCTCTACCTACATGTCTCTGAAAGTTGTCCATGTAATAGGGAGTCTTAGGTTTTGGAGAGAAACTTCTAGGATAAGTTTGATTAACCCATGATGGGCTAGCTATTGATGTTTCCCTTCCTACACTTTGATGCTCATATCTATCATTGATTGAATAAGAAATTAGGTTATGCTTAGTCTGTTTTGAGAAGGTGTGTTTGCTACAAATCTCAGATCTTAGAGAAGCCTGAAATGGTATCCATACACCACACTGTATCTCCCTTCACATGATATATATTTAATGAGGTTGTAGCTAATTTTATTCCAAGGGTATGGAAGGATTTCTCTTCTAACCCCATTCTTGTCCTCCATTGCCTCCTCCCCTTCCAAAAATAATTTCTTCTTTGCAAGGGTGTTGTTACCCTTATCTCCCTTTCTCCAAGTCAACCCTAAAAGGTGATTATGCCTATGACTTTAGGGATGATTTCTACTGCGAGGCCTTTCATCATAGCAGTGGCATGAGTCCTAGTTAGTGGTACGAGTGAGAGAGAAAAGTCTCTGACCACCTCATCATCGTATCCCCTCATTTTTTCAAATAAACCCATCCAATTGCACCTTGTGAAGATTTTTACTACAGGAGGGTGCTGATGAATTCTCACTATGTTTGTGGGTTCCCTCTTGTTAAATCCCCCCTGTCATTTTTCTTTGGTAATTATGAGGCTTGTATGGGTATAATTCCAAATTCTAGTGGGTGAGAGATTTTAAATGACAACTCTGTAATATAATTCCCCTAGAATGCAATGTCCTTAACCAAATGGAGGTTTTTTCTATACTTTTTTTTTTCTTAAACTGGAAAATGTGGGAGGGTGTAGCTTATACCTCCTGGTTACTCTCTGATGAAGCCAAATTTTGATATTTCCTCTCTAAATGCCCACTGAAATCCTGTAGATGCTTGCTCTGTATCCTATAGATCCTCCTGTAGGATCCTATAGGTTTTCCTGTAGGATCTTGTAGGTGCTCCTGCACTGAAAACTGCTCACTGTCTTTCCTATAGATATTTCTTCAAGAGCCGAGAGAAACCTTGCTTTGATGAATCCTCAAGATTGTGAATTCCTTCTTTGCATGGAAATCAATGTTTTATTTCCTCATATGGGTGATTGTGTGGGATGGTGTGCTGGCTACCTAAGTACGAGCACCCACTTTTGGATTGTTGGTCCCACTACCACTACATCATTCCCCCTTACCTCGTAATCATATCCCACTTTGATCATCCATAAATTAACTATTTTTGGCCTCATCTCCTTTTTCTTATGATTTGAATATTGCCACATGTGGAGTGATCTAACTGTATTCTCCTTGTCGACTGGCCGAAGGTGGCCAAGTTAACTGGCCACCCTTTCTTATAAAACCAACTGTTACACAATCTTACATTTTTTATCATATTATGCTAACGAGAGAGCTTAAGTGAGATGACATACATAAGTGTAAGATGCATTGGTGATGGTGCTTGTTGGAGAATGATGTCCCTGTGCTGTGTATTTGCTACATATATTTTTTATTGGTCTCCTTTGATGCTTGTTTCCTTTGATGTGCAGGCACTGGAGAGTGATGATGTTGATCCTCCTAGTGCTGCTAAGCTCTATAGGAGCTTCCTTGACATTTGGATCTCTATGTTGAAGATGAATGCAACCTGTGAAATTTTGTTTTGTGGGATAGGTTGCTACAAGAAACCTAAAGGATGTCCTGTAGCTGTCTCTCCCCTAAAATTTTATTCTTTTCTTCACTTCTGGAGCATGAGGATTATTGTCATGGGTAGAGAAGGGGTCTAGTGATTGGTAGGTGAGAGGTATAGCCTTCAGGTATTGTCCTCTTGTCCTCTATTCCCACCTTGTTCTATTTGTTTGTTTGTTTGTTTTTTTGTTTTGTTTTTTGTTTTTGTTTTTGTTTTTGTTTTGTTTTGTTTTGTTTTTGTTTTTGTTTTTGTTTTTGTTTTTGTTTTGTTTTGTTTTTTGTTTTTCTATTTTTTTTTGTTTTTTGATTTTTGTTTTTTTGTTTTTTATTTTTGTATTTTTATTGTTTATTGTATTTTGTTGTTGTTGTTGTTGTTTTTTTTTAAAACCGTAATCTTTTTGGAATTGACTTATTGGATGAATGCAGGGGTAATCATGATGGTGAGAAGCATGGTGGTGAAGTGGTGGAGTAATATTTTATTTTTTAACACAGGCTGGTCATCCCCTTGCTTTAGGGTCACTTTTCTTAGGATTCTCAAGCCACTGTAATTCCTACAGGATCCTCCTATATGTTTTCAGGGAATCATGTAGGTTTACAGGGAATCCTATAGAGCAAACAGAGCATGTGTAAACTGAGATGGAGGATTTCATAAATGGAGGGATTAATGGGATGCTGAAGAATATGGGATGGAAGAATGAAAATATGAATTGTATAGATCCTTCTTCTCCTCTCTTATTGCTCTGATCCTCCTCTCACTGACTGACAAAGAACATTTTCAAAGTTTTTCTTTTCTCTCTCTTTTTTTGTTTTGTTTTGTTTTTTTTGAAAACAACTAGTCTGCCTCTAAGAGGTTTTCATCCTAGCTGTAGGTTTTAACCCCGTATAGAAATTACCTGCATACAAATTCTTAAACATAGAAAATAAACAATGTGAGAGCGTAACACATAAAACACATATACACAAAGATTTTTCCCTTGGATCCCAAAACCGGGACTACCAACTTGATTTTTCATTATGTTCCTTTCAATTTTACAATACATATTTATACGTGCCGAAGCATCCAATACCATGATCCAAAAATCATCGCGTCCAAAACCATGTGCAAAAACCATGCACAAAACCATAGGTAGGTCCGCCCAACCTAATATGGGGTCCCAAAAAAATTTCCTCGGGGCACCCCGTAGAGAGGAGCTACCCGCCACCCTCAAACCCCCTAGACAATGGGGGTTGCTGCCCCCCTGTGACCCCCTCACTGCGCAATCGGTGCAACGAAGGGGGGGCTTCGCCTCCCCTCCAACCCCCTAGTTAACTACATCAGCTAGTTGTGGAAAGAATATAACACAACCCAACATTCTTCTTGCTCTGGGTGCCTCAAAAGAGGTTTTCACCCAGAGATATTTTTATTTATTTTTATTTTTTTGACACCATTGGGCCGCCTCAAGAGGTTTTCAACCCAACAGTGGGACTTAGGTGCCTCACGGAGGTTTTCGCTTGAGTCTTTTATTTTTTTATTTTTATTTTTATTTTTCAGGGACTTGAAGGGGTAGAAGTTGATACTTGCTCCACCACCATGACTGTCTTGCTGATGCCATTTATAGATTCTTTCTTTGACAAGGGATTCTTGTAGACCTTCAATCTGTGCCCATTGATAAGTAAAGGAATAGCCTCTCCATCAATGGTTCTTACATGCACTGAATCATTATCATGACATTTTTCTATGACATAAGGCCCTAAACATCTAGTCATTAACTTGCCTTTAAAATACTTGTATCTGGAATCATACAACAAAGCCCAATCACCTTCTTGAAACTGTTTGTCCTTTATGCTCTTGTCATGCCAAATCTTCCTTTGAACTTGAGTCACCTCTGTGTGTAGGAGGGCCTGCATTCTAAACTCATCTAACCCATTCAATTGGAGAAATGTCTCTTGTTGTGCCCTGGTGAGATCTAGATCTAGTTGTGCTGCCATTCTTAAGGTGTTGTATTCAAATTCAATGGAAAACAGGGCCATCTTCCCATAGACCAACTTATAAGGAGTGAATCCAGTGGTGGTCTTCCAGGTTGTATTGTAGGCCCATGTGGCCTCAACTAATCTATCTGCCCAGTCCTTTCTGCTGCTGCTAATCACTTTGGTCATAATTCCTTCCAACGCTTTGTTGGTTACATCCACTTGCCCATTACCTTGTGGGTGGTAAGGAGTGGATGTCCTATGCTTGATCTTGTGCTAGCTTAACAAATTTTCAATCACGTGAGATGTAAACTGGCTGCCTTGATCAGTGACCAGTTCTCTAGGGTACACAAACTTATTAAATACATTTTCCCTTAAGAACTTAGCCACCTTCTCCTATGTTGTTGCTTTCATGGCCTTGGCTTCAGCCCACTTGGTCAAATAGTCAGTGCACACAATGATGTACTACTTTTTCCTAGATGGAGGGTCAATGGGTCCAATGAAATCCATGCCCCACTTGTGAAATGGCTCAAAAGTCACTTCATGTTGCATAGGCATTTCATCCCTTGTGGTAGGTTTCCCCATCCTTTGGCATCGATAAGACTGACTAGTATACCTGCTCACATCCTAGTGAAGAGTGGGCCAATAACAACCAACTTGTAGCACCTTGAATGCTATCCTTTGGCTGCAAAGTGACCTCCACAAGGCCCATCATGACATGTCAGAAGGATGTCAAAGAATTCCTCCTCCATGACACATCTTCTCAAAATTTGATCCGTGCCTAGTTTGAAGAGGTTGCCCCCAACCCAAGTGAATGGGGATCTCTTCCTCAGAATCTTGCTTTTTTCCTTGGAGGACAAATTTGGTGGAAACTTTGCAGGAAACCAAGTAATTTTCTATGTCAGGAAACTATGGAGAGAAAACTGAAATGGGGAATAAGTGTTCATCCTGTAACTGATCATCAACCATTCCTTCCTCCCTTGCAGGCAAAGTTAATATGGATAAAAAATCTGCAACAACATTCTCTTTGCTAGGCTTATCAATAATATTTAGATCAAACTGTTGTAATAAAAGTAACCATCTAATAATCCAGGCATTTACTTCAGGTTTATTCATCAAGTATTTAATTGTAGCATGGTTAGTATGCAAAAATGTTTGTAACCTGTAATGTAATGCCTAAATTTGCTCAATTAATGCACAACAACTATGAGCTCCTTTTCATTCAGTGTGTAGTTCAGTTAAGCTTTTGACAGATTCTTACTGATGAAGTCAATGGCATAAGGTAACTTGTCAACTATCTGGCATAGAGCTACTGCTACGGCTTTTTGAGAGGCATTAGCATGTATATGGAAAGAAGGGCCCAATTTGGGCCTCGGAGAATAGGTGCAGTGGTCAACTTGTCCTTTAGGGTGTCCAAGGCCTCTTGACAACTTTCTGACCATAAAAATTCAAAGTCTTTGGCCAATAACCCAAATAAAGGAGAAGCTAACTTGCTGAAGTCTTTTATAAATCTCCTATAGTACCTAGCTAAACCTAAAAAATTTCTTACATCCCTCTATTTTTGTGGAGGTGGGACCCTCTGGATGATGGCTATCTTATTTGGGTCCACCTGCAGTCCTTTTTGGGATATTGAATGACCTAGAACAGTCCTTGCAGTCAGCAAGAATTTATATTTTTTGGGATTAAGGGACAGGTTCATTTCAATGCATTTGTTTAGCACCTTACCCAAGTTGGATAGAGCCTCCTAGAAATCACACCCATATGGTGTAAAATCATCCATATAAATTTCTACTGCATCATGGACTAACTTGGCAAAGATACTCAGGATTGCCCTCTAGAAAGTGGCAGGGGCATTGCATAGGCCAAAAGGAAGGACCCTATAAGAGAAAGTACCCCAAGGAAAGGTGAAGGTGGTTTTATCCTGGTCTTCTGGGCTAATATGGATTTGATTGTACCTGCTGAACCCATGTAGGAAAGAAAAAAAACTTTTTCCCTGCCAGGCCATCTAGCACTTAGTCAATGAATGGTAGAGGGAAATGGTCCTTCTTTGTTTCTTTGTTTAACTCTTTGTAATCGACACAAATCCTCCACTTCCCATTTTTATTTGGTTTTGGAAATACGAGAGGAGGGGGGGGGGGGGGTGAATCAGTATTTCTTACAATTTTTTTTTAATTGTTCTAGTGATTGCAAAAAGCATATATAGATATGTATATGTATACACAGAACACAAAAATCAACAGTTGGAATTAATGCTTTTATTAAAACTCAAGACAGTGCAATGAAATAAATACAATATAAGTATATATTTGATTGTGAATAGTTGCCAAGCTCCAACTTAGACTTCAGTGAGGCTCCAACCTCCAGAGCACCAACTCTATTTTGTAGTGGTTCTGCACTTAGGAGCACCTACCCCTAATGACTTTAGTCTTGTTCAGTTTTGAGGCTCCAACCTCTTGGGCTCCAACCCAACCTTGGTATAAACTAGTATGCAGCTACACTCTATTCAGCTGAGGTTCTCTCACTCCTACTCTCCTGCCTTTGCTGCTTCTGCTGCCTCTACAGCCTCCGTTGCTGCCTCTTCTACCTCTGCTGCTCCTACTACCTCACACTCTGGTTCTTCACCACAACAACATCACCAACAGTTCTCTGTTTTTATTGTTTTATACATTCCCATTCCTTTGTCCATTCGTTTCTGCTTACACCTCCTCTTAGGCTTCCTCCTCGGTCGCTGCAGCTTCCTCTGCGCTGTGCAAGTTCACTGACTTTTTGAGGACACGTAGATTTATTTGAGAGGTCCAAAACTCCACGGAGAACACATCTTACTGGTTACCACTGTAACAATGCTCCTTTAACAATGATGGCAGGCATACACAGAGTCGACATAGTTTAACGGACAACCACGTCCCAATCGCAATCACAATCGGCTTGATTCAGCCTCTTGAACTATAGTTCAGGCCTCTTGAACTATCGGGAGCGTTATTGTATTGCATTTCTACCTCCAAACCCCACGCAGACCAAATATCAATTACATGGGAAATATGAGCAAAAATAGGTGAAAGTGCTAAAGGGCAGACTTCAAGGATCATTGCACCCGTATCTATACCTATGTCAGGTTCGCAGTGAAATCGCAATCGGCAGTCGCAGCATATGGTCAATGGCCGATGGCCGATGGATGCGATAAGACATTAATCCAAATCGAAATATAGCATAAGGTCCACTCTTGCAATCGAAATCGGCGTTCAAGACTTCCGGGGGTCCTTTATACATCGACCCCATGACATCGCCGATGGCCAATGGGCCGATCCTCCAGTAGATGTGATCTAGCATTAAGTTGTGTTACAGTCGGACCATCGGGTCCGTGTTATAATTGCAATGGCACGTTCGGGGGTGACCACTCTTTATTCATTGCGATTATCGTGGATGCAACATAACAATAGGGTGCGATATAATAGGACCATCAGGTCCACATACCTTATCACAATCGGAGGTTTCGGGTGTGACACTTAATAGAACCCGCCGATATAATATACTGCTCCGCCTCCGATAGTGTATTTGTAATATGTATGCTTTTTTTTGGCCTTCGTTTGCGTTAAATTCATATATATGTCTTACTGCCTTCATTTCTCCGATGGCTTCTGATAGATGTTACCTGCATGCATATAAGCTCTCTGATGACTTATTTGCATGCCTCCATTGGCTCTGTTTACTCTTTGCGTTGTTTTCTCCTCTGGTGGCTCTGTCTTCTCCTCTTGGCTCCGATAAGTCTGTGTGCTCCTCTTGGCTTTGTCTACTCCTTGAATATTGCCATATTGACATCAATGACAATCTGTGTCCAACATTTGGAACCAACACCAAATGAGAAACCCACTCATTGCCCGAGATAGGGTAAATGAATCCCGCATCTAGCAACTTTTGCAGTTCTTCTTTGACTATATCCTTGAGCGCTGAATTCATTCTCCTTTAGGGTTGTCAGACTGGTTTGCACCCTTCTTTGATATAAATGTGGTGAGTACACACTGAGGGGTGCACTCCCTTAATTTCCTTGTAACTCCAAGAAAAGGCATCCAGATGTTCCCTTAGCATGTTGCACAACTTTTCTTCTTGGTGTACAAAAAGAGAGGGATTGATTTTCAAAGTTCTTTCAGGGCCAAATTATATTGTTTTGACACAGGTAGGGTTTGAATCATCTAAGCATAGATCAATTTAATGGTTGTTCTAGTTTTCCTTTACTACTTTCTCTAAGGACAAGGTGCTGGGAGTTGGAATTTGGAGTATGTGTTCAATCAAATCATCTTCATCTGACTGTCCTCCTCCCATGGCAGTTTCTAGGGTATAGAGTTGGGTTGAGTGGATTTCATCTTGTTCCTCCTCTTCTAGCAATAAAGATAAGTCATGTTCTAGATATGGCTGAGCAGGAGGGTACAAGACCAACTACTTGGACAAATTCCCATTTTTGATAGTCATATTTCCAGCCCTACAATTGATGTAGGCATCGAAAATGGCTAACTAGGGCCTCCCAAGTATGAGAGGATAACCAGTAAGCTTGGACTTAGGCTGGAGAACTAGGAAGTCTGCAGGATACTCCCATGAGTCAATGGAGACCATCACATCCTCAACAATCCTCTCAGGGGTTACTATGGAACAGTCTGCAAGTTGTAAGATTGTTGTGGTCTTTCTTAATGAGCCATGGAGATTGAGTTTGGGCATGGTTTCCTTAGTCATTACATTAATGGTGGCCCCAAGATCAATCAAAGTGTGTGGGACAATGGTGCCATTGATGTGCACATCTACTACATGGCTTCGAGGGTCCAAATACTTTGGGAAACTTACCTACCCCAACATCAAGTCAGACAATTGCCCAATGACATTAATGGTAGGGGTGTCTGTTTTTCGCCTCCCAAGATGTTTGAAACACTTCTCTTTAATCAACTTGTTGTAAGTAGGTACATCCTTGATGGCTTGGAGAAGTGGAATTTTGACACATAGATTTTTTAATTCACCCAAAAGTTCATTCTCTTCTGGGGTAGGCTGGACTGGATGAGTCAATCTTTCAGCAAAGGGTGGTGGATTCACTCTAGACATGCATTTCTCTCTTTCCTCCTCACTCTCCCTAGGTGGAGGTGGAGGTTGGTTGTCCGGGAGAAATCTCCCAGATCTTAGGTTGATTTCCTGAATCACCACAACATAAGTAGGATATGATGTCTCTCCATTATTTACTTGTTGTGCCTGTATGTTGTTCAGGTTTGGATTTGGCTGGGCAAGCATTTGAGGTTTTTTAGTGGAGCAGGGTGTAAAATTTGTGGTTGAGTAGGAGGTGAAGGCAATAAAGCTGGAGCATTATTGAATGGGGGCCTCCACCCCTGGGGTGGTGCATTCCACTAAGGTTGTGGCAGAGTATATGGCTGAAATGACTGGATGGTTAACTGGAAATGGTACTGAGGTGCAAAAGACCAAGGAGGAGGTGTAGACCAAGATGGATGAGCAGGGGGTCCCCAAGAGGGAATGGATGTGTTCTGGTTAGGGTCGTGATATGCATGGGATGACCCTTGCATGCCCTGCTAGTATGGCCGAGGCCCATGGGGCCTCCTTTTATTTATGTAGCAAAGCTATTTAGTCACCCCTTCAGTTCCCTGATACACAACTTTTAGTCCAGGTAGAGAAGGGCACTTGTCTGTGGAGTGGTTTTCTTCATAGACCGAGCATATTTCAATAAGGTTTAATGGACTAGGGTCCCTCCTTATGCATCTAGGGCAGAATATGGCCAATGCTCTCTCTGCTCCCTCCCGCTTTCTCTTGATGTGAATAGTGTCCATCTGTAGGGCAAGAGTTTGCAACATTTCACTCTTGAAATCTTCCAGCATATCTCCAATTTCACCTTTTATGGATGTGTTAGAAGAGGATGGGCTAGCCATTGGTTGACTACTCCTACCTTTTTTCCTAATTGCCCTAGAATGATTCCTAAAGATAGTCTTGATATCTTCATAGGGTAACTGGTAGATGTCCCCTCCTACTAGCATGTTTAGGGTATCCAAAATATCTTCCCTTACCCCTCGGAGTAGGACTAGCCTCAGTGACTCAGGATCAAGTGTTCACCTGTCCTTTTGTAGCTAATTTGGAATCTTTCTTCATAATCCTTAGGGATTCATCATGCCCCAACGTCACCCTAAAAATTTCCTCTTTAGTGTCTTTGGACTTGCAGTAGTCTCGGTACTTGTTGTTAAAGGATCGTTGCATCTGAGCCCAGGTTGTGATGCTATCCCTAGGTAAACCCATGAACCAGTGCAAAGATGCATTCTTGAGAGTAGATGGGAATAATTTCAACTTCTTCTCATCAGTGGTGTAATCATAAGTTCTGCATATGACAATGAACTCAAACAAGAAAGTATCTGGATCTTCTGAGGTCAGGCCATGGAAATGAGGGAGAGCAGAGGGGCTTATGTTTTTCATCTTGGTATCCCCACTAGTTTCTCTGATGGGAAAGGCACCCTCAACTCTTTCTCTATCTCCTCTGTCATTTCTATTTTCATCCATTAGGTTAGTTGGAAAGTTGTTCTTATGGAATGGTGAATTGGGTGAGGGACATAGTGGCTTTTGATGATCATGGATGGATGCGGTTAGGTTGGGTTTACTGGTCATGAGATCTCCCTGTACCGTTGAAACTCCTGCACTGTATCAATCACTGGTATTCATCCATGAATCATGTCAAACAAGAAAGATTTTCAATCAACTAAGAAAACATAATTCCATTATCTAGTTGCTTATTTCATGCATGGAAAAAAACTTGTAGAATAATGTGAAACACTATGAGATCTAATGCAAGGCTGAAGATATCATAAATGACAATCAAATCCTATTCTTGAAAACTGACAAAATGCTGGCCTAAATAGCAGAAAACCCTAAATTGCACGAGAAATCAGAATTCTAACTTTTTGGGTTGCATAGGCGTTATTTCCTCAAACCATGGTCCCTAAAGGGAGGAGTGAGGCCAAATCCACCTGCTAACATATTTTTGGTATTTCTTTATCTTTATAAGCTACTTGTTAAAGTAAGGCACAAATGGAAGCAAACTAATCCAAATTCATAACTACTTGCAATGAAATAATGCTAAAACCAGTTCAACCATTAATCTATGAAATCAACTAAACATACAAATACAAGAAGAGGAGCCTTTGCTGCTAGGGTTGGGCCCTAACCCAAGAGCTTCATCCCTTTGAGTCAACTTAGTGTTGGATCAAAGAAATGCTCATTCTTATTATCATATCAGAAAATTACATAACAATGTCTCCCACAAGTCTTGAACTCGAAAATGCTTAGTGCTCTTACATAAAAAATCCCAATTCTAATGAGGCTCTAGGCCTCCTTATTTATACAACTGAAGTCTCAAACGGCTTCCTTAAATCTAGGGAGGGTTGGCTCCCAAACTCAAGATGAACTAGCTCTTTAACTGTCACTAGCTCCACTACCTTTTGATCTTCATGACTCGGCTGCTTGCAACTCCGAGCTAGTGTGACTTGATAGAGGTGTATTCAAATGAGTGAGGATTAAATGAGGAGGATATATCTCCTACATTCTCTCCTCCTTGTCTCATTCGAGTTTCTGCCCTTAATTAGCCAAAATTGCCATGATTTACTCTCAAAAACCTGCAATCAGTGCACGTTAGTCCACTAGACACAACATCTCACTTTTACTCATCTCATTAAGCAAAATATAATCAAAATATGTAAAGAATGATGAGAAAGTTTATTTTAATAAGCTTGGAGGTGTATTAAGCTCCATATAGTTACCGAATGATGAGGCTCATCAAGCATTGCAAAATAAATTTGAAAATTGCAAACGCTCAAGAAAAAGAAACCACAGAAAGCATTATAACAACTAAAGATAGATCTAATGAAAACCATATGAGACAATATAATGAAAAGAAGCAACAAGAAAACGATGATGTGGGTTTCAAGAATTTTAGGGACATCTATAATGATGGAATTCTTACCATTGGCTATTGAAAAAGGAAAGAGAATGAAACACATACATCAAGGCACCATAACATGAGATGGAGACAAGCCAAAGTTGAGAATTGATTCAATATCTACATTAGTGACGTTAGAGCTAAGAAGGTCTATACAAATTTGAAGCTTTTCAGATATGGCTCCTCAACATAGATGTAGGTTGTATTCCAAATGAAGTTCAAAGAAGACAATAGGTTCTTATTTTAGCAAAGGAATACAAATCCATCAATTAGTTATGGGAAGGGGAATCCTTGATGTAGTGGTAGATCAAGGAGCAAAAGTAAACGTCACCTCTTCAATTTTCTAGGAAGAACTAGGAAACCCTCATTACAACATAGTGATATTTGAGGTTAGCCAATCATGGTACTTGCGCACTAATGAGTAGGCTAACAACAATAAAAATTGATGTATATGTTAAAAAGACATGGACAAAATATGAAGTATTAAAATTACCAATAAAAGCTTAAAGAGTACTTTTGGAAGAACTTGGATCTATGCCATGAGAGGAACTACATATATCGATAAGGAAACCCTATTTTTTAAGAAAGCAAGAAGGAACGTTATTATATCCTTGGACAAAAGAAAGAAGGTCATTGAAGTTAGATATATAGAGATGAATAATTAATACCACACATTAATGTGGAACACTTATAAATGTCAAGCACATAAGAAGCAATTGACAACTAAGGGGAAGGGAATATGGAAGTTGCATCAATTGAAGATTTAGACCCAAATCCACAAGGACGAAACTACAAGAAGTAAGGATTATTAGGATATTTAAATGCGTAGGCTTTAATTAAGATCAATTTGATATAATGTGTCTTTAGGTACAAGCGTTTTCTTAAAGTGTTTCTTTAGTATGCATTATTGGCATTGTAATCCAACAATCACAATATGTTCTAGACATAGAGTGATCTAATGACTCATATTATCCTTGATACTAAGGAATATTGATTCATGGATTCATACTCAATCAATATATGATCTATATTTAAAGAGCATGCACATGGATGGTCATTATTGATGATTTATTGTGAGAAACTCTCTTATGTACAAATTTTGTTTTACATTAATAAAATTGCATTAAGTGGCCATGTTGGTTGGGGCCATGAATTATTCCTTTCATAGAGGGTTGTAACCACATAAAATATTGGTGTTGTGATCTTTGATCTAGTTTTGCAAGTGGTTACTGAAGTTGTTTGTCTTGTATGGAACACCATGTTTTCCTAACACATGGTATCAAAGCCTATTTGAAGAGCTACTTGTGTTGTTGATTATGATCTGGAGTTTGTATTGCTATATTTAGAAGATTTTCTATTCCTATACATTCTTTGGCCTCAATGGACCATTCCATTACATCTAAAGCACTAATTTAAGTTAAGAACACCTTCCATTTCATTTGAAAGGGTGTTTGTTTTCTCAAGATATGAATTTTTTCAACAAATCCAAAGGTATATAAATTGAATATGCCCTTTTGGTTTTATATTTTTTTATAGAGTTCATATTTTGTTTTTTTTTTATAGTTTTCTACTCTTTCTAATCTGCATATGTTATTTTTCATGTGCTCTATGTGATCTCAATAAATAAAAAAGAGAGTGGAAAATGCTTTCTTTAATTTGTATGATGTTTACCATGTGCTCTATGCATTTTAGGATACTAAGAAGCAATGAGAAAAATTGCATTTTCTAGGTAGACTAACCGAGATCTAACTCCATTGTTATTGAGTTTCAAAACTTCTATTTTCAAGTTCTTCTATGGTTTTGGATGAGCATGAATTTTTTGTAAGCATTCACTTTGAGGCAAAGCAAAATTGACAACAACACCCCCATCCTCCTTCAACAAGAACAACAACAACCTAAGCTTCATTCTCCTTCTTTAGTATTATTATACGTTTTGGTCTAGCTCACTTAGTTGAAAGTTACTTCATTTAGTAATATGTGTTGAGTTCAAGTCCATTTTTATAAGTCATTGTAAAATGTATTCTTTTTCTTTTGTAAGATCAAAGAATTCATATTATTGCAAAAAATAAATGATTTACAATATTGATGGTCTCTACTAGTTTGCTAATAGGGAAACTAGACTAGCACAAACTAAAAATTTTAAGATTGTTTCTATTGTTCGTGATATACAAATCTAATAAAAAAACAAGCAAAAATGTCTACACAAAGAACACTACATAAATTGAAAGACATTTCCACATTGCTAGAAAATAAACTATGACCCTGAGCACGAGAAATATATCCTCTCATTCAGTTGAATTGTGCACTTGATATGGTGGTTGGGGATCACCATCGGAATCTAACATTGAGGGCTCTGTGCCTATGATTCTCCTAGTCATAAGCATGACCTTCCTATTAATATTGTCCATTTTTTCCATGAGCTCGACCATAGAAAATATAATTTCATGTTCAGTGTCAACCTTGTATGTGAGAACTCTTCCCATAAGAGCTTTTGTGTGTCAGTATAGGTTGAGAGTTTGCATGTATGTAGATGTTATGCTTCTTGTGGAATTTCATACATCAGGGATCCAATATCTAGTCTCTTGTTGCATGTGTGTGTCTGGGATGAACCTGCGAGCTTGTATGACTTTCTCCTCTATGTCATATATTTATCTTTGGACAACCTTAGGGATGATTTCCTTATATATTTCCATGGATACCCTAGCAAAGGATTATTCATAGATGCCTCGCAACAATGGGGGACTTAAGTCAAGAGGGGGGGGAGCCCTAGGTGTACCTCTTCTACCATGACGAGAGGGTCCAACTAGATGATATCTCACCATTTTGATGAATGGGGATGTAATAGTAGAACCTGGAGTGGGAGGAACAAGCCATAATAGAAGAGACCAAGCAGGGAGGAACAACAGAGGGCCAAGTGAGGGATGAAGGCACCAGAACAAGGGATGAAAATAGTAATGGCTAGGCTAGAACAAGAGGGGGAGCCAGAGAAGGGACCAACTAACAATAAGGAAGAGATAACAGATAGGGAGAAATTAGAGAGATACATGTGAGAAGTAAACTCCCAAATATATAGGGCCAACGATGGGGATGGAGTTCCAAAAAGCCAAAAGAACTCATAGAGGATAGAGAAGTAGCGAGAGTGTTGTAGACTTGAAATCTAATTGTAGGGTAAGAGCATAAAAAAATGAACTTGAGAGAGAAGGTCCCGCGAAGAGGAGTGACACATAGGAGCAAGAAGAGCAGGAGTTATCAAGATGATGGTGATAATTAGAGCATTTGTCTACATGTGCTCCATGAAATGGTGTTGATAGTCTAGAGTTGCAAAGCCTAATTGTATCATGCCATGGTTGGTGGATTATAAATGGATTTGAGTGCCTCTTTCTCACTATGTTGTGGTATTCTCCCCATTCCCTTGCATGATCATCTTCCCCCGACCTATATTATTTCATAATTGAAACCCTATATTCTCGAATGTGCAGACCATAACACCAGTGTACCTTCCCAACTATTCATACACTTTGCAACATGCACTAACTTACCATCTTTGTTATGTCCCTTGCAAAAGTAGTGTGGCCATGTAGGCTACCAGGTGGAGGTAGCCTACTCCCCTTCATAAATTTGTGTTATCGTCGTCACTAGCATTGCGTGGTGTGGCGAATGGGCACCTTGTGTGGGGACTTATAAAGTGAATTTCACTTGTATTATAAAAGTGAATTACTATAAAGGAAATTTAATATTATTTTTTCTAGTTGTTTTTTGCATGTAAAGTTCATTTATAAAATAAATTTCTTGTGAGAATGATTATCACTTGTGTTATAAAGATGGGTCATTTCATAAAGTAAATTATTTGCAAAAGTGAGGTTATAAGCAAAGCCAGTAAAGGATTTTTCTTTTTGTGGTCAACATCCATCATCATATGGGCCAACCTCTACTTGTCATGTAGCTCTTTGTTATTGTTAATGTATTTTTTTAAAGGGAATAACTTTCCGATATGAAGTTTGCTTTGAATGCCATTTCTTTGAAACAACCTATTCTTCCAAGAGATTTTCATTCACACAATTAGTTTCAACATTTGGATCCATATTATCTACATATTTTAATATGTATACTCCAGTTGAACTTTTGCTTACTAATACTAACTATTTCTCATGGAAATCTTATATGCAGGATGTACTACTAAGTAAAGGATTGTACCATATTACCTTGGGGAAAGGTAAAATCCCTCCATTAATGCTAATAGAAAAGTTAAATGGGATAATAAGAATGATGAAGCACATGGATTAATTAGAATGTCCATTTATCTTGATTTATAATTTTATATTCAAGGAATTGATGAATCAGATGAAGCCTAGAAAAAGTTGAAAAAAATATTTGGTGAATCTAATGTGATTAAATCTCATTGGCTTAAAAATTAGATCATGACTATAAATCCTAATAATTTTACTTTCATTGAAGATTATTTAGCTAAATTGAAAAGACTTATACATTTGCTTACAAATTGTCAAGTCAATATGAAGGATGGTCAATGTAAGTATGTTATTCTTTCCAAGCTTAGTCCTACATATTCTATTTATGTATCTACCTTTTATGCCACTAGAGAATCTCTATGGATTGCATATAAAGATCCCAATCTTGAATCTTTTTGTAACTTTCTAATTATAGATCAGGAGAAGATCTTACATATTGGAGTGATCAACATTGGAGGTACATCTAACAAGGCCTTAGTGGCACAACACAAAGATAAAACCGAGCATACCAACAAACAACATCCTCACATAAACAAGAAAAATAAGGGCCCCAAACCCACTTTGCTAGCTTCTATTCTTAATGGTGTATTGTAGCTGCTACAACCACCCTCCAAAATTTTGCCTATGCTTTGATTTTGGAGCATTCCTTCTTAACCACAACAATTCATCTCACACTAATCCAAGTATTCATGCTTCAACTAAGAATTATATTTTCATTTTGGCTTGTGTTTGCCTGCTTAGTTGATTTTCTAACTCACAAGTTGATCTCCTAACTTGGTCCCACATAAGTTATGTGCTTGTCCCTAGAAATAGTGCAATATTGGAGGGAAACCAACCTTAATGATGGGAATTGCATAGTCATGACTGCCAGTGAGCCTTGAGCTCAAAAAATGTGTAGTCATGACGAGGAAGCCAACACTGAGCCTAGAAATTGCCCAACCCTCACTCAGCTCAGAAACTGTGCAGTGCACTGAGTCGGAAAGTTGCCCAGTTCCTGGAACTGCGTTATCTTTCCCGATAGTGTGCATGGAAAGTTCCCCCAGGAAAAGCAAAAAGAAAAAAAAGAAAAGAAAAAAAATCCCTAAAAAATAGGGATCTATTTCTAGTATCTCGAAGGAGGCACTTGCATTATTTTTAGAAACTTTCGCCAAGTGTCACTTTTTCCTTGATTTTAGCCATGCACATCATAAACCATAATTTGTTCAAATCTATTTAGTCGATGCTACTAGAGCTCATTTGCATATTCGATCTTGGAGCTCTAGAATTATCGAGGAGATAGAAGAGCCTTCGGTGCGATCGTCATTGCTTTTCTAGGTAAGTTTTGCTTTTGTCGTCTTTTTGCTGCTTTTTTGTCACTTTTTTTGTTTGGCTTATGTGAGTGTTGTTTCACTTGTTTTTCTGCATGGTTGCTAGAATTTTAACTTGTAGAAGTGTTGTTTCAAGTTATATATTTCCTTTCCCAAGAGTCACATTGATTTTCTTGTTTTTGCACCAATGGTTGTTGTTACGATGACTCTCCTCACATACCTCGTTTTCCTTCCATTTGATCAATTATTGCTCTGGATTCACATGAATTCATCTACACTTAGTTATATCTGTACTCATCTTAACACTCTCTCTCAGATCTTCTTGTTTTCACTCTTCCCTTGGGTAGATCTAGGTTTCCCTTTGCTGGATCTTACTTTGAACAACTCGCATTTGCGAAATCTGGAGGCTCAACCCACAAGCTTCGCCTCTATAATTGCGTAGTGCATAGTCTAAGCTAGCTCCAACTATGTGCTGTGTAGTTCCAGGAGCCAGCCTCTCATCTTGGCCACTGAGACTGTGCAATGCATAGTCTCTCCCAAGCCTTTGCCCATGATGAACTATAGATTGCTTAGTTCCAGTCATAAATCTTCCACCTTGGCTGGTGGTACTATGTAGTGCGCAGTTCCCACAGTTAGTCAATCCCCCCTATCAAGAAATTTTGTGCAATCCTTCCCATCTACTGCCCGATTTGTTGCTTGAAATTACCTTGTAAGTTATTTTGCTTTAAACTGACATTTTCTTTCCATGAGTGTCCTCTCTGTCCCACAGGTATAACAATTGTTGAGCACCTCTCCAATAGTCATTGTTACCATGGAATCTAAGAGAGTTGCATCAAAGGAAAACATCGAGAGCAGCAATGTGGAAGTAGTTGAGCAAACATTAGTTGATTTACTAGTTTTTTCTGATACTCAACTATTTATAAAGAATGGAACAACATTGAGATGGAAATAGATCAAATACGCTTTTGCGAAGGACTTTGAGGTAGACTTAGAAGACTGATAGGTTTATCTTAGCATTCAACGTTCAGGTTTATACAAGGTCGCATGTAGGTATCCCACCTTCCGATGTGCAAAGATCATTAGCTGGATTTTCTCACATAAGAATGAACATACTATGAAATTAAGTAGTGCCATTGGGCTTAAGCTTGCCACATTCAAGGCAGCATACTTTCAGCCGATGTATCACCTACCCGAGCCAGTGAAGCACGCAGACTCACTCTTATATGCCATCCACAAATATGTGAACACAAGAGACATTGTCAAGTGTTGGGTGAGAGAGCCATCAAAGTTTTGACAGACACCCACCCATGTGTACAAGACAAAGTCCCTTAGGAAGGCTTACTATTTCTTGATTATATTTACTTGCAAAATCTATGGTCAAGGGAGCACATAAACCTTTCTTGAAGGGTGGGAAGTCTTATTGGATCAGTTGGTGAAAGATGGGAGGCCATTCGACTGGTCAGATATTTTGGCTCATCAAGTGAAGGCCCATGTAGCACAAGTTCAGAGTCCGCCCAAGGATGAGCAAGAAAGGTTCTATATGTCCGCATACTTACTAGATGCAATCTGTGCATAGTAGTAGTTCTGTGGCATGAACTAGACATGGACACCATGAGAGACTACCGCGAGCATCAATTGCAAGTTTCTTTCAGAATGCAATTATTGAGGAGTAATGGAATGACTAACTGACAAATCTATCATCCTGCTATACAAGATTATATTTGAACAAGATCCACCTTGCATGTCCCAAGAAGAAATGGAGGTGATAGTAGACATTGAAGATTGGTATGTCTCACTAGGTGGCACCTTCATCAGAGTGTGTGGTAGAGAGAAGCCTCCACATGTCTTGCCAAGGTATGAAATTGACAAACTGATCATGCAAGATGATCCAGGTGGATATTGGTGGCCACCCGCTAATTCCACGTGGATCCCCTCTAGTGCTTCTTTCAGTTCTTTCAGTTTCCTTAATTATAGCACAATTTACTATTTTTAACAGTTTTTCGGGTCCTAATCTTCCGGAGCCGTTTTGAGGCCCTAAACGACGGTTTTTGGGTAATATACAAAAAAATTGCCTTTTCCGTCGTATTCCTTGGAGAGATCTTTCCAACGGGCTATCATGCACGTCAAACAGAGATAAGACGACCAATTCGCGACCCCGGGAAGTTGATGTACCAACTTACCCAAAAATGGGGCCCACAATTTGGCG
>APFE030613811.1:341117-371002 GCA_000404065.3 Pinus taeda
GGGTCCTAAACTTCCGGAGCCATTTTGAGGCCCTAAACGACGTTTTTTGGGAAATCTACCGCCAGCGATTTTTCGTGACTAAAAATCGTCTTTTCTATCGTAGTCCTCGGAGAGATCTTTCCAACGGGCTATCATGCGCGTCAAACGGAGATAAGACGACCAATTCGCGACCCCGGGAAGTTGATGTACCAACTTACCCAAAAACGGGGCCCACAATTTGGCGTTTCATCTTCCAGGGTTAGGTTTTGGAATGTGAAGGGGTTTTTTCCATTGTTTCTCAACAATAAATAGGCCTTCGAGCCTCATTGTAACACAGTTCAGAGGCATGTAGCTACACATCTCTTCTCAGAGATAAGCTACCATCGCCCTAGCTGGTTTATTTCTATTTCCGGTTGTAAGCATATTTCAGTATTTTCCATTAATGAAATGAAGTATTATTTTCACTGCATCTTTGTGTGTATGGTTATCTCTGTATTTTATTGCGTTCCTGTTTAAATCTGGATCACAAGAAGTATCAAACCATCTCTCTACAGGGTTTTCAGCAGCGCTGCATAGGAAGAAGAAAGCACCATGGCCAACTCTTCCTTTTCGGATCAGATTATACAAGATAAATAACTTGAAAGTTGCAGATGTCGAGGCTAAGGATATAGTGAGATTTGAGTTTGGCACTAAGGACTTTAATCCATATGATCCACACTATTTGCAAGGACCACTATACGAGAGTTTACTTTCCGTGGATCAATGGGGAATTTCATTGGCCAAAGGAGTATGCTTAGAGATGCTGCTATAATGCCTCCAAAATCAATGAGACGATCAATATAGCAAGCAATTTGAAGGCTGCTCTATAGATAACAACAGTTCCAGAAGCAATAACAACAGAAGGCAGCAATCCTATGCAAGACAAGGGAAAGAGGAAAATTGTTGACAGTCCAGAGGGAGAGAAAAGATGCAAAATGAAAGCAGATCCTCTTATCGTAAAGGAAACACAAGAAATGGAAGCAAAGAGGAAGTAAAGGATGCAGAGAGAAAAGCAGAGGAAGAGATAAAATTAGAGGTTGTAGGAAGCATAACTTAAGTTGCAGGAGACATAGAAGAAGCTAAAGGAAGAACAAGAACTAAGGACGAGAGAAAGAGAAGATAAGCAGAAGCAGGAGGAAGAGCAAAGTAAGGCATGATGATAGACAAAACAATGCTGATACAAGTTGAACAACCAGAAAAACCAGCAATCAAGGTGGAAGGTGAACAAATACAAGATCGAGAGCTTGCTCAACAGATTGAGCAATTAATTGAAGTGATAGACATGGAGTTGGAACAAGAGCCACAACATGAAGATTTTGGCCTGATTTTGAGAGTACCATAGGTCATCCCACAGTCTCCACCACCTCTAGCTACAGAGCTAGTCCCGAGCGTGCAAGGGTATCTTGTTTTCCTTGATGATGATATGGTCATGGATGGGTAAAATTTATCATTAAGTGAGTTCCAAAAGAGGATTATACAAGTGTGGAGGAAGAACATTCTGGATTATCACGTGTCACCTGTATTCATCATAGAAAGGGTGATAGTGTCTGATACCAGAAGGCATCCAACTGCCATTGCCAAATACAGCTTGGCCTATGTAGGAGAAACAAGATCAAATGTTTAGTATTTGACGACTGCAAATGAGAAAGTGGCACAAAACTTGGAGGTTTCTAGGTAAGAGGCATAACACCTTTGAGAAACAATGCAAAATGCAGTTTATGCTTTGGAGGAGATGAGAACAACGATACTTGTCGAAGTTTCAACACTTGGAGAAACCATGCGGAAGCTCTATGACGAGTTTGTCACCATGCATAAAGCATTTGTCCGTTTGCATGGATTACAATAACAAAGCAAAGAGTTTGTTAAAACTCTAAAAAACAAACATGGTGCCATCGCCTATGTACATGAGTGGACTATGCAGTTCAAAGGGGCCCCGCTTGACTTAGTAAAGAAAATGAAGCCACAAGAAGAGCTGGAGAAAGCGAAGGTTCGAATGTTGATTCAGAATAACAAGCATCTCACCTCATTCATTGGAAGAATACATACCTCATATGTGTAATTACATAGTAGTTTGGATGTCTTGGTAAGAACACACAAAATCACATAAATCAGTTCCCTCACCAAAGCTAAACCCAATAACAAAGTCTGACAGGAGGTCAAAGAGTACTTGGAGCAACTAAGATAAGAAGCCACTAGGGAAGACTTCGTGTTAAATGCACACAACATGCAGAAGTTCATCGATGGTCCTGCCAAAGTCAAGACAATGTTGATCATGCTTCAGAACGAGTTGGACACAGGTTCTAAGACAGTGTACCCGGATGCCATGGAGGCTAGAGTTCGCTTCCAGCAAGACACTGTTAAGCAGTTTTGGGACACCATCACACAGTACCAAGCTTGGCACCAATATGTGACCGAGAAGTAGCAAGTGGAGTTTCTGAGCTGGAATTCCCCCAAACTCCAAAATCATAGTATTGTGTCTTGTTAGGTTGTCCCTACCCTAGTTTGTCTTATATGGGTACAAGTGGAAAATGTAATATTATTTGAAATTATGTTGTAAGTTAAATTCCAAGTGTCAGTATTGGAATATGAAGAGTTGTCATGTAATTTAATGTGTCATTTTGTAAAGAAGTTGAAGAGTCATGAAGGTAGTCCAAAGGTCACAAAGGGGAGTTGAAGAGTCACCCCCTCTTATTATAAATAAAACCTCATAACTCATGTAACAAGCTTTTGGGAAGCCAATCTTTTGGCTAGGTTTAGGCTTTGAAAAAGATTAGGAGTATTGTGAAGAGCCTTGGCTTCTCCATAGCGTAGAGCGAGTATACTTCTTTGGAGGAGTAGGTATTCTTGACTGTAATGTTCCACTATTGGGGCTAGTGGTCGTCAATGGTTTATGTATGGATGAAAGTTTCACTTATAATAATAAAATCAGAGCCAACACGCTTCCATGCATACGTTGTTAATATAGTAGGACTATTCTTGTTGTATTGGCAATTTATGTTATTTAACTTACGCATATGCTTATGAACTATTTTGTTTGCATTTGTACAAATCTTGTTGAATGCACGTTGTTGGATTAACTCATCACTTTAACTTGTGGACTATTCTGCATCTTAGCTTGTGATGTCAGACTACTCATGTATTCCTTTCAAGATGCGTATTAATACATGATTATAACGGGCACACTTCCCTTTTCCCTTCATGTGTTGGATCTTTCATGCATCACACTTGAATCTCCACAAGGTCACACACTTACTCTTACCCAAAGTTACCATACTTTCCTCTGCGTGTTTCTGCGATCAAGGCATAACATTAGCACCCACTGTTGGGACTCCTACTCCAAACAATGTAAGGTCTAGCTGGGACTTCATACTAGGAATATCCCCTGAATGTTGGCGGGTCCAGCACCATCAACATTTCTGGTTCTAGAAGGAGGGCCAGATGACAAGCTAAGCCCTTGAAGTCTATTTTGAATTTCTGCACACATTTGATGAATTCTCACCAAATTATAACCCCAACATGTTTTTCTAACTCTGTGAATTTGAAAGTTTCAGCAAGAATTTTAAATGACTTGTCCAAATTTAAGTTCAATGGCGAGGGTGGAATAACCTTGCTTAAGCACGCAGTTGATTTTCTAGGTTTTTGTGACATGCATGACATTCAGTCTAAGGATGTGGCTTGTGGGTTGTTTGATCTTGCGTTTGAAGGGCGCAAAAATAAATGGTGTCACACATTGCCCACAACCTCCATACACTCTTTCAAACAATTTGTTGTTGAACCATGCCACACTTTCATTCTCTATGATTGTAAAGCCCTTAATAAGAAAAATTTAAAATTGCGAAAAACACCCGATTAATCTCTTCAGGATTTTCACAATCATTTTATTCACTACTATTTTGAATTTCCTAAAGATGAAGTTGATTGAGAATTTTTAACTGGAAGATTCAATATCTTATTCACATTTATGAAAATCCATATGAGTTAGAATTTTTGAACCTCTCCCAACATACCTTGGAGTTAGAGATTCTAAATTTGAGACAGACAATATTGCGGTCCCAAGTGACCCTTCGTCCCCTTCTCATAAAACTACTCTAGCATTGTAGGTTGAGGTGGGAGACTATGATGGTTGTGATGAAGTGTTATCTCCTCATCCTCCATCCTTTGGTCTCTCTGATCCTCTCATAGAGTTGGATTGTGACTATGATGGTTGTGATGAAGTGTTATCTCCTCATCCTCCATCCTTTGGTCTCTTTGATCCTCTGTATTTTGATGTATTGTGTTCAACTGTCTCATATCACTCTTGTGATGTTCACGAGGATCAAGTTCTTGATGGATTTGGTGTTGAACAACCAACCTGCGATATCATTTTTGACGAGTACGTATGGGAGTCTGAACAAGAATTTGCGGTGAAGGATGACCTCCTTCCATCTGCGCCTCTTCCACATTATCCTGACATCTTCCGCGATTATATCATTCCTATTCAATATCATAAAAATTCATTTCCGAATGTTTCTACTTTTGATCATTTGCAGAACATGTGGAATGCCGGTTTTTCATTTTAATGCGGAGAGGACAAATCTGTCTTCCCTGATCCTCCCAATGTCTCATCTTACCTTTCAGGAAATATAGAGGATGAAATTTCTCATTTTTCATCATCCCCTCTGTATGATTTTCCAAATCATGAAGAAGCCCCTGTTCATGATCTTGAACTTTATGATCGTGGCTACCGTGATCTTTTCATTCCACCTGATCACGATTATGATTCTTCCACTATCGACCTTTCTAAGCCACTGGTATTTGATGATTCATCTTCTAATGAATTGGAACCTCCCCAAGCTGTCATGGCACTTCATCCCGAGTTGATGGTTATGTCAGGTTCTCGTAGTCTTGAGGTCAGTTCCACTTCTGATCAGAAAAATATTGAATCTCTCCAGGCTCCTCAGCATTTTGTTGCTCACATTGAAAATCAATCTATCTTACAATTTTCGCATCCTCCATCTGTATCACACGATCCTATGCTCAACCATTGGAGGAGTCATATGTAGAAAAAAATGTTGCAAAACATAAATTTTCTTCTTTCTTCATGTTTGCTTGTTTTTCAAGTTTGAAAGTGTGTACCTGCTTGCCTTTGAATCGCATTGTGTTATGACACCATGGTACATCCGCATAATGCCTTTCATGCGATTTTAGTTTCTACTTTTATAAAGGCTTATTCAAGCTTCGAATGTTATGGTTTGTATTGTCTTATCTTTCTTGTTTGTTGGTTTGCTTGTATATCCTTCTTGACATGCATACTCTCACCTACATGGGCCAGTCAATGCACCGATGGCTGCATTGGAAGTATCACTTCACGTGAGTTGGCATATGTTCTTCTTAGATTAGGATTAGGAGTAGTTGTTTGCTTTTCTTATTTGTTTCCTTGATTTGCTTTACTTTGCTTCACTTTTACTCTGCTTCTTTCCTTTGTTTGTTTGTTTTTGCAACAATAGGTTAGTTTTCACATGAAATCATGTTTGGCTTCATAGACAAGCAAGGTGAAGTTCAAGAGGAACTTGTACTACTATCAAAACTTGGTTATCTATCTATTCCCTCTCTTTATGTGAATCTTTCATTTGTTTTAGTTGATGATACCCTAATGGAAAATATGTTCCTTTTGGAGAGAGTCGTGGTGAAATCACAATGCTTTTACCTTTAACTAGTACTGCCTACTCTAATCAGTTTTCTATTTTCGGTTAACCCTTGTCAGTTGATTTAAGTAGAGAAAGGAGGGGGGGAACCTTAACAAATATGTGAAAGGTGTATATAAATATCCTTCTCTGAAGGGACAACCTCTTCTTCTATCAATAAGTTGGGATGTCTCTTCCACCTCATAAAATAAATAAGTGCCTATGCATAGTTCTTTGAAAAATTGAAAATGAAAAAAATGGAAAAATGAAATAAAGGGTGAAGGAAGAGAAAGGCTTCTTGCGCAGACAGGTGAAGCAAATAACTCTGTCGGGGCTGGCAGCGGAGCAATGCTTGTGTTCCTGAAGTGGCTTCGTTGGGGTACTGTCCAGGCCTACTGGAAGTTGCACAACGCTAGAGATGAAACTAAAAATCTGACAGTCTATTTTACTTGTGCATCTATATATGCCTCATCCCCAATCAAAACAACTCAGTTTGACTTGGATTGGTATGTGTGCCGCCAACAAAGAGAATGGAAGGGACTACATCTTTAACTAGAGCTAAGTGAAGAAGCTATGATAATCAAAAAACTGAACAATACTTACAGAATAATTAGACTAGCTTTGCATGAGACAAGGTCCATACAAAGAGCTAGAGTTTTACCAGTGTGTCGCCAATGTAGTGGCGACTACAACCACCCTCCAAAATTTTGCCTATGCTTAGATTTTGGAGCCTTCCTTCTTAACATAAACACCTCATCTCTCACTAATCTAGGTATTCGTGCTTCGAATGAGACTTATATTTTCATTTAGGCTTGTGTTTCATTACTTAGTTTATTTTCTAACTCACAAGCTGATCTCCTAACTTGCCCCACAACAACTCTGGGCTTGCCCTCGGAAACTACGCAATATTGGAGGGAAACCAACCTTGATGATGGGAATTTCACAGTCTTGATTTCTAGTGAGCCTTGAGCTCAGAAAATGCACTATCATGAGGAGGTAACCCAACATTGAGCCCAGAAATTGTGCAACCCTCACTGAGCTTAGAAACTGTTTGGTGCACTAAGTCGGAAAGTTGCCCAGTTCTTGGAACTGCATTGTCTTTCCTGATAGTGTTCGTGGCAAGTTTTGCTAGGAAAAGCAAAAAGAACAAAAAAAGAAAAAAATATCACTAAAAAATATGGATATATATTTAGTATCTTGAAGGAGGCACTAGCACTATTTTTAGAAACTTTGGCCTAGTGTCATTTTTTCCTTGATTTAGACATGTACATCATAAACCCTAATTTATCCAAATCTATTTAATCGACATTGCTAGAACTAATTTACATATACGATATTGTAGCTCTAGCTTTCCCGAGGAGATCAAGGAGCCTTCGGTGCCATCATCATCGCTTTTCCGGGTGATTTTTTCTTTTGTCATCTTTTTTTTTAGCAGCCTTTTGTTGTTTGGCTTGTGGGAGTGTTGTTTCACTTGTTTCTCTACAGGGTTGTTGGAATTTTAACTTGTAGAAGTTTTGTTTCAAGTTATATGTTTCCTTTCCCAAGTATCACATTAGATTTCCTGTTTTTGCACCAATCGTCGCCGCTGCGACGACTCTCCTCACATACTTCATTTTCCTTCCATTTTTTCAATTGTTGCACTAGATTCACATGCATTCACCTACAATTATTCATATCTACACTCAAATTCACACTATCTCTTAGATCTTCTTGCTTTCACACTTACCTTGGGCATATTTGGGTTTCCCTTGGCTGGATCTCACTTTGCACAGCTGACACTGCACAACCTGGAGGCTCAAGCCACAAGATTGGCCTTTGGAATTGCACAGTGCACATTATAAGCTGGATCCAACTGTTCACTACACGATTCTAAGAGCCATCCTCTCAGCTTGGCCACTGAGACTGCACAATGTGAAATCTCTCCCATGCCTTTTCCCAGGCTGAATTGCACATTATACAAATCCAGTCATCAAGCTTCCACCTTGGTTGTTGGGAATGCACAGTGCGTAGTTCCCACTATCATCTAGTCCCACCTGATAAGAAATATTGTGAAAGCCTTTCCATCTAATGACCAATTTTTTTCTTTAACTTTCCTTGTAAGTTGTTTTTCTTTAAACTGACATTTGCTTGCCAAGAGTATCCACTCTGTTCCACAAGCACAACAGTTGTTGACCACCTCTCCAAAATCCATTGTTACCATGACATCTAAGAGACACATCAAAGGAAACCACCGAGCGCAATAATGGGGAAGAAATTTAGCAGACATAAGTTGATTTACCAGTGTTTGTCGATACTAAGACATTTATAGAGAAGGGAACAACATTGACATGGCAACATATTAAAGACAATTTTGCAAAGGAATTTGAGGTTGACTTATAAGACTAGCAGGTTTATCTTAGCATATGATAGTAAGGGTTATAGAAGGTTACATGTCGGTATCCCGCCTTCCGATGTGCGTACATCATAATATGGATTGTATCACATAGGGATGAACAAACTATGACATTGAGTAGTGCCAACGGGCATAAGCTTGCTACCTTCAGGGCAGAATACTTTTAGTAGATGTATCAACTGCCCAAGCCAGTGAAGTGCATGGACTCACTCTTCTATGCCACCCACAACTATGTGACCACAAGAGACATTATAAGGCACTAGGTGAAAGAGCCATCGAAGTTTCAACAAACACCCACCCATGTGTAAAATACAAAGTCCCTTCGGAAGTCTTACCAACTCGTGATTATCTTTGCTTGCAGAATCTATGGTCAAGAGATTACAAAAACCATTCCTGAAGGGTGGCCAGTCTTATTGGATTAGTTGGTGAATGATGAAAGTCCATTCAACTGGTCGGATCTGTTGGCTCATCAAGTGAAGGTCCATGTAGCACAGGCTCAGAATATGCCCAAGGATGAGCGAGCAAGGTTCAATATGTCCACATACTTACTGGATGCAATCTGTGTGCAACAATAGTTCCCTGGCATGAACTGGACATGGACACAAAGAGAAAATATCATGAATA
Source organism: Pinus taeda (assembly GCA_000404065.3). NCBI lineage: Eukaryota > Viridiplantae > Streptophyta > Pinopsida > Pinales > Pinaceae > Pinus > Pinus taeda. The sequence continues at coordinate 349,815 of APFE030613811.1, forward strand.
TTTATTAAAAGTTGCTTATAGATTGTAGTTATCGAGGGGTAATGGCATGACTAACTGACCACTTTATCATCCCACTACACAAGCTTATATTTGAATAAGATCCACCTTGCATGTATCGAGAAGCAATGAAGGTGATAATAGACATTACAGATTGGTATGCCTCACCAGGTGACACCTTCATCAGAGTGTTTGGTAGAGAGAAGCCTCCACATGTCTTACCAAAGTATGGCACTAAAAAACTGATCATGCAAGAAGTATCATACCATCTCGCTACAGGGTTGTCAGTAGCACTGCATAGGAAGAAGAAATCACCATGGCCCACTCTTCCTTTGTGGATCTATTATACCAGATAAAAAACTTGAAAGCTACAAAATTTGAGGCTAATGAGATAGTGAAATTCGAGTTCAACACTAAGGACTTTAATTTGTACGATCCCCATAGTATTTGCAAGAACCATTATATGAGAGTTTACTTTCCATGGATCAACGGGGAATTTCATTGGCTAGAGGAGGATCCTTGGAGGTACTACTATAATGCCTCAAGAATCAATGAGCCAGTCAGTATAGAAAGAACTTTGAAGGCTGCTCCACAGACAACAACGTTTCTAGAAGCAACAGCAGTAGAAGGCAACGATCCTTTGCAGGACAAGGGAAAGAGACATATTTTTGATAGTCCAGATGGAGGAAAAAACTGATCCTCTTATCGTAAAGGAAGAGGAAGAAAATAGGAAGCAAAGGATGTAGAAAACAGAGCAGAGGAAGAGATAAAAGCATAGGTTGCAGGAAGCATAACTGAAGCTGCAGGAGACATAGATGAAGCAAAAGGAAGAACAAGAGTTGAGGAGTAGAGAAAGAGAAGAGAAGAAGAAGTAGGAGGAAGAATAAAGGCAAGGCATGATGACAGAGGAAAAAACCTTGACACAGGTACAAGAACTGGAACAACCAATAGTCGAGGAGGAAGCTGAACAAATGCAGGATCGAGAGCTTGCTTAGTAGATTGAGCAATTGATTGAAGTGACAGACATGGAGTTGGAACAAGAGCCATAACATGAAGATATTTACCTGATGCTGAGAGCACCATAGGTAATCCCACAGTCTTCACCACCTTCAGCGACAAAGTCAGTCCCGAGAAGGAAAGGAGATGTTGTTCTCCTTAATGACGATCTTGTCATGGATGTGTATAATCTATCATTTAATGATTTCCAAAAGAGGATTGTAGAAGCACGGAAAAATCACTTTCAGGATGATCACGCGTCACCTGCATTCATCAGAGAAAGCGTGATAGTGTTGGATACCAGGAAGCATGCAACTACCATTGCCGAAGCCAACTTGGCCTATGTAGGAGAAACAATATCAAATGTTTAGTATTTGACGACTGAGAATGAGCAACTGACATAGAACTTGCAGGATACTAGGCAAGAGGAAGCACAACTCTGAGCAACATCGCAGAATGCAGTTTCCACAATGGAGGAGATGAGAACATTGATACTTGTTGAAGTATCAATACTTGGAGAAACCATGCAGAAGCTCTATGATGGGTTTTTCACCATGTATAAAGTAGTTGTTTGTTTGCATGGCCTACATCAACAGAGAAAAGAGTTTGTTAAAACTCTAAAAAACATACACGTTTCCATTGCTTATGTACATATGTGGACAATGCAATTCAAAGGGGCCCCACTTGAATTAGTAAAGAAAATGAAGCCATAGGTAGAGCTGGAGAAACCGAAGGTTCAAATGTTGATTCAGAACAACAAGTAAGTCACCTCATTCATTGGCAGCATACAAGCCTCATATGTACATTTTTATAGTAGTTTGGATGTCTTGGTGAGAACACACCAGATCTCGCCAATCAGTTCCCTCGCCAAAGCTAAACCCAAGAACCAAGTCCGACAGCTGGTCGAAGAGTGCTTGAAGCAGCTAAGACAGGAAGCCACTAGGTAAGAATTGGAGATGAATGCACACAACATGAAAAATTTCATTGGTGGTCCTGCCAAAATCAAAACAATGTTAGTCATGCTTCAAAATGAGTTGGACACAAGTTCCAAGATAGTGTACCCGGATGCCATGGAGGCTAGAGCCTGCTTCCAGCAAGACATCTTTAAGCAGTTTGGGGACACCATCACACAATACTAAGCTTGGCACTAATATGTGGCCGAGAAGCAACAAGTGGAGGTTGCTGAGTTGGACGTCCCCCAAACACCAGAATCATAATGTTGTGTCTTGTTAGGCTGTCCCTACCCTATTTTGTCTTATATGGGTACAAGTGGAAAATGTAATATTATTTGTAATTATGATGTAAGTGAAATTCTGAGTGTTAGTATTGGAATATGAGGAGTCATCATGTAATGTAATGTGTCATTTTGTAAAGAAGTTGAAGAGTCATGAGGGTAGTCCAAAGGTCACAAAGGGGAGTTGAAGAGTCATCACCTCTTGTTGTAAATAAAGCCTCATAACTCATGAAACATGATTTTAGGGACCCAAGCTTTGGATAGGCCTAGGCTTAGAAAGAGCTTTAGAGTGTTGTGGAGAACCTTGGCTTCTCCATAGTGTAGATCGAGCATAATTATTTGGAGGAGTAGGTGTTACTGACTGTAATGTTCCACTATTGGGGCTAGCGGTCATGAATGGTTTATGTATGGAAGGAAATTTCATTTATAATCACAAAATCAAAGCCATCACACTTTCATGCATATGTTTTTAATATAGTAGGACTATTCTTGTTGTATTGGCAATGTATGTTTTTTAACTTATGCATATGATTATGAACTATTTTGTTTGCATTTGTATGAATATTGTTGAATGCATTTTGTTGGATTAACTCATCACTTTAACTTGTGGACTATTCCGCATCTTATTTTGTGATGTCAGATCACTCGTGTGTTCCTTTCAAGTTGCGTATTATTACAGGCTTCCAAGGGGGGAACTTCCCTTTTCCCTTCATGTGTTGGAACCTTCATTCATCGCACTTGACTCTCCGCAGGGTCACACACTTTCTCTTACCCAAAGTTATCATACTTTCCTCTGCGTGTTCCTGCGGTAAAGGAATAACATTACTTCCCACTGCTGAGACTCCTACTCCAAATGGTGTGAGGTCTAGTTGGGACTTCATATCGAGGAGATCCCCTGAATGTTGGCGAGTTTAGCACCATCAACATTTCTGGCACTAGAAGGAGGGCTAGATGACACGCTGAGCCCTTGAAGTATGTTTTGAATTTCTGCACACATTTGATGAATTCTCACCAAATCATAATGCCGGTGTTTTTTTCTAACTCTGCGAATCTGAAAGTGTAGGTGATAATTTTAAATGACTTTTCCAAATTTAAGTTCAATGGCGAGTGTGGAATAACCTTGTTGAGGCACGTAGTTGCTTTTATAGGTTTCTATGACAGGCTTGAAATTCAGTCTGAGGATGTGGCCTGTGGGTTGTTTTCTCTCATGTTCGAAGGGTGCGCAAAGCAATGGTGTCACACATTTCCCGCAACCTCCATACACTATTTCAAACAGTTTGTTGTTGAATCATCTCGTGCTTTCATTCTCTATGATCGTAAAGCCCTTAATAAGAAACTTTTAAAATTGTGAAAAACACTTGACAAATCTCTTTAGGATTTTCATGATCATCTTATTCATTGTTGTTTTGAATTTCCTGAAGATGAAGTTGATTGTGATTTTTAAACTAGAATATTTCAATATCTTGTTCACATTTTTGAAATTCCACATGAGTTAGAATCTTTCGAAACTCTCCCAACATATCTCGGTGTTAGAGCTTCTAAATCTTAGATGAAAAAGGTTGCTATCCCAAGTGACTCTTCATTCCTTTCTAATAAAATAGCTCTAGCTTTGCAGGTCGATGTTGGAGAAGTTGCGAATTCACCTTTTCATCCACCACCATATCCTCCTACCCCACCTACTCATAATTTCTATGGAGAGTTGGACTATGACTTTGATGGTTGTGAGGAAGTGTTATCTCCTCGTCCTCCATACTTTGGTCTCTATGATATTCTGGATTTCAGTGTATTGTGTTCACCTGTCTCGAATCGCTCTTGTGATGTTCATGAGGATCAAGTTCTGCATAGAGTTGGTGTTGAACACCAACTCTATCATTCCTGTTTAATCATGTGAAAATTCATTTCCAGATGTTTCTACTTTTGATCATTCACAGAGCATGTGGAATGCCAATTTTTCATTTGAATGCAGAGAGGACAAATATGTCTTCCCTGATCCTCCAAATATCTCATATTACCTTTCCAGAAACATAGAGGGTGAAATTTCTCATTTTTCATCATCCCCTTTGTATGATTTTTCAGATCATGAGGAAGACCCTGTTCGTGATCTTGAACTTTTTTATTGTGGTTGTCGTGATCTTTTCATTCACTCATCTGGTCATGATTCTGATTCTTCCATAATCAATCTTTCTAAACCACCGATCTTTGATGAACCATATTCTAATGAATTGGAACCTCCCCAAGCTACCGAGGCACTTTAACCTAAGTTGATGGTTATGTCAGGTTCTCATAGTCTTGAGGTTAGTTCCACTTCTGATAAGAAAAATGGTGAATCTATCCAGGCTCCTCAACACTTTGTTGCTCACATTGAAAATCAATCTATCTTACAATTTTCACATCCTCCATCTGTATCACATGATCCTATCACTCAATCATTAGAGGAGTCATATGTAGCAAACAATGTTGCAAAACATAAATTTTCTACTTTCTTCATATTTTCTCATTTTTCAAGTTCGAAAGTGTGTACCTGCTTGTCTTTGACTCGCAATGTGTTAGGACACCATGGTATTTCCGCATAATTATTTTCATGTACTTTTCATATTTAATTTTCTGTGGGTTCATTCAAGGTTTAAACATTATGGTTTGTATTGTCTTATCTTTCATGTTTGTTGGTTTTCTTGTATATCCTTCTTGACATGCATACTCTAGACTACATGGGCCAGTCAATGTGCCAATGGCTACATTGGAAGTATCACTTCATGTGAGTTGGCATATGTTCTGCTTAAGTTAGGAGTAGGAGTAGTTGTTTTCGTTTCTTATTTGTTTCCTTGATTTTATTTACTTGACTTCGCTTTTTCTCTGCTTCTTTCCTTTGTTTGTTTTCTTTTGCAGCAGTAGCTTAGTTTTCACATTAAACTGTGTTTGGCTTCTTAAAGAAGCAAGGTGAAGTTCAAGAGGAACTTGTACTGCTATCAACACTTAGTAATCTGTTTATTCCCTCTCTTTATGTGAATATTGCATTTGTTTTATTCGATGATAGCCTGATGGAAAGTACATTCCTTTCAGAGAGAGTCATGGTGAAATCATGATGCTTGCACTTTTAACTAGTACCACCTACTCTAATCGATTTTCTATTTTCGGTTAACCCCTGTCAACTAAGTCAAGTAGAGTAAGGAGAGGGGAAAAACCTTAGTAAGTATGTCATAGGTATCTATAAATATCCTTCTCTAAAGGGACAACCTCTTATGATCTCGATAAGTCGGGATCCCTCTTTTGCCTCAGAAAATAAATAAGTGCCTATGCACAATTCCTTGAAAAAATGAATAAAAAATGGAAAAATAAAATAAAGGGTGAAAGAAGAGAAAGGCTTCCTGCGTAGAGAGGTGAAGCAAGTAACTCCGCCGATATATTGTCCAGGCTCACTGGCGATGAAGCATTGCTTGTGTTCCTAAAGTGACTCCACTAGGGTATTGTCTAGGCCTACTGACAGTAGAGAAATACGTGAGATGAAACTAAAAATCTGATAGTCTATTTTACTTGCGCATCTATATACCCCTCATCAACAATCAAAACAATTCAGTTTTACGTGGCTTTTTATGTGCGCTGCTGAAAAAGAGAATGGTAGGGACTACATCTTTAACTCAAGCTAAGTGAATTAGATATGATAATCAAATAACTGAACAATACTTACAGAAGAGTTATACTCGATTTGCATGAGACAAGGTCAATACAGATAGCTGTATTTCTACTAATGTATCGCCAATGTTGTAGCAACTACAACCACCTTCCAAAATTTTGGCTATGCTTTGATTTTGGAGCCTTCCTTCTTAACCACATCAGCTCATCTTGTAATTATCCAGGTATTCGTGCTTTAATTGAGACTTATCTTTTCATTTTTTCTTGCTTAGTTAATTTTCTAACTCACAAGATGATCTCCTAAATTGGTCCCACAACAGTTTTGGGATTTCTCCAGAATTTGTGTAATCTTGGAGGGCAACTAGCCTTGATGATGGGAATTATGTATTCCTGATTACTAGTGAGCCTTGAGCTCAGAAAAAAATTGAGAAGGCAACCCAACACTGAGCCAAAAAATTGTGCAACCCTCACTAAGCTTAGAAACTACGTAGTGCAATGAGCCGAAAAGTTTCCTAGTTCTCGGAACTACATTGTCTTTCCCGACAGTATGTGTAACAAGGTTCGCCAGCAAAAGATAAAAGAAAGAAAAGCAAAAATGATCCAGAAAAAATAGGGATCTATTTTTAGTATCCTGAAGGAGGCACTTGCACTATTTTTAGAAACTTTCTCCTGATATCACTTTTTCCTTGATTTTAGGCATGCACGTCCAAAACCCTAATTTGTCCAAATCTATTTAATTGACATTGCTAGATCTCATTTTCATATTCAATCTTGGATCTCTAGCATTCCCGAGAAGATAAAGGAGCCTTCAGTGCGATCGTCGTCACTTTTCTGAGTGAGTTTTGCTTTTGTCGTCTTTTGATGCTTTTTCTGTCGTTTTTTTCTATTTGGCTTGTGTGAGTGTTGTTTCACATGTTTCTCTACATGGTTTATAACATTTTAAATTGTTTTAACTTGTAGAAGTGTTGCTTCAAGTTATAGATTTCCTTTCCCAAGTGTCACATTTGTTTTCATGTTTTTGCACAAATGGTCGCCGTTGCGGCGACTCTCCTCACATACTTCATTTTCCTTATGTTTGATTAATTGTTGCACTGGATTCGTATGCATTCATCTACACTTAGTCATATGTGCACTCAAATTCACACTATCTCTCATATTTGCTTGCTCGCTTGGGCAGATCTGGGTTTCCCTTGGTTGGATCTCACTTTGCACAACTGGCACTGCGCAATTTGGAGGCTCAAGCCACAAGCTTAGCCTATGGAATTACACAGTGCACAATCTAAGCTAGATCCAACTATGAAATATGTAGTTCGAGGAGCCAACCTCTTATCTTGGCCATTGAGACTGTCCAATGCGCAGTCCCTCCCAGGTCTTTGACAAGGCTGTATTGGGCATTGTGCAGTTCTAGTCATCATGCTTCCACCTTAGCTGTTGGGACTGCGCAATGCACAATTCCCCCATTCATCCAATCCCCCTTGTCAAGAAATATTGTGAAATTCTTCCCATCTAGTCCCTAGTTTTTTGCTTGAACTGCCTTTGTTTTTCTTTAAATTGAATGTTTCTTTCCATGAGTGTCCTCTTTGTCCCAAAGGTACAATAGTTGTTGACCAACTCTCCAACAATCACTATTACCATGGCATATAAGAGAGATGAATCAAAGGAAACCACTAAGAGAAGTACTGGGGAAGAAATTGCATACATTAGTTGATTTACCAGTGTTTTCTGATACTCAACTATTTATAGAGAAGGGAACAACATTGACATGGCAACAAATCAAAGACACTTTTGCAAATGACTTTGAGGCAGACTTAGAAGACCAACAAGTTTATCTTAGCATCCACGAGTTAGGGTTATACAAGGTTGCATGCAAGTATCTTGCCTTCCTATGTGCAAACATCATCAACTGGATTATCTCACATACGGATGAACAAACTATGACATTGAGCAGTGCTAGTGGGCATAAGCTTACCACCTAGAGAGCAGAAGACTTTCAATAGATGCATCACCTGCCCGATCTAGTGAAGCGCATGGAATCACTCTTCTATGCAACCCATATCTATGTGAACACAAGAGACATTGTCAAGTGCTGGGTGAAAGAACCATCGAAGTTTAGACAGACACACACCCATGTGTACAAGACAAAGTCCCTCAGGAAGGCTTACTAGCTCTTGATTATCTTTGCTTGTAGAATCTATAGTCAAGAGAGCACATAAACCTTTTCTGAAGGGTGGGAAGTGTTATTGGATTAGTTGGTGAAATATGGGAGACCATTCAACCTGTCAGATCTATTGGCTCAACAAGTGAAGGCCCATGTAGCATAGGCTCAGAATCTGCCCAAGGATGAGGGAGTAAGGTTCTATATGTCGACATACTTAATGGATGCAGTTTGTAGACTACTGTGAACATCTATTGAAATTTTCTTTCAGAATGCATTTATCAAGGAGTAATGGCACGACCAACTGACCACTTTATCATCCCACTATACAAGCTTATATTTGAACAAGATCCACCTTGCATGTCTTGAGAAGAAATGGAGGCGATAGTAGACATTGCAGATTGTGTAAAATTTCCCACTGTAGATCAACAAATTATGCAATATACTAAAGCAAAATACAAGATCTACTTCTACAACAAACTTTGCGAAAGCTTAATTGAATATGAGCAAGATCAAATAGAACATATATAACTAAGAATGAGAAAGCAATCACACATGAACACAAAAGAATACTTTGGGGAAAGCCTCAGCCTAAAACCCTGATCTCTGTAATATCATACAAGTGGAAATATGTCCGGATTACACAAAGCTTTAGCTCACAAGCTATCCATCTCTCAGTACAATCCCTCTGCTGCTCATAGGCAGTCAAAGGCTTCTCATAAACCTTCTCCTTTGCCCTCCAAGCCTCCTATTTCCTTACACAGTTTCTCCTGGGGTCCACCTGTGTTAATTTACCTCTCACACAACACATTAAACTCAAAAGTAACTGTGCAGTCCTGAAGGAGATAATTCCTTCTGCATGGATGAGTTTCCTATATGGGAAAAATACTCCAACTGTTACTACACTGTCCCTTCCTCTGATCTCAACTGGGTCTCTGACTGACCTGACATGCATGAGTTATTTATGAGAGAATATTCAGTTATCTGAAGTGCAACAGTTACATGCATGCATGCATTAACTAAATGAACTCACAATTAGTTCCACAAATTATTGGAACTAATCTAATTGGAATTAACTCAGATAACTGAGCTAACTAATTACAACTCAAAGTACAACTCATCCTGATCTCATTTAATCAAGGGATAACTTCCTCAATCAATGGAGAAACTGTTGCATGTCTTCACATAGATTTCATGTTTGATTTCCTACAACTAATTAACTCAAGATGAATTAATTAATTATTTTTCAAACAACTGTTGAGATCAAATTCGAATTTTACTTCTCAATTTTAGTTCAGGGACTAACTAAAATTGGTATTTATCCTAAAATGCTATTTATAGCAATGCTATTTTTAGCATTTCCATTTTTCATTCCTTGTTGCTATGTGCAACACTTGTACCTGAAATGCTATTTATAGCATTTCTTGTTGCTATTTTCAACACTCTCTCTCAACAAGAAAGGAATTCAACTCGAACCCGATCCCGAACCTTTGGAATGTTCTGCATGCAACACTTCTCCCTAGTGTTGTTGCTCTAACAATTCTAGAAACAAAAAATATCCAACCTGAATCAGAATGATGCCTCTGTCATCAAAGTCTCTGACTGCTATTGCCTCTGTCGATTGAAAAACTTTGCACCTCTGTGCTCTTCAGTATTTGAATGCTCTAGCCTTTGTCACTTTGATCTCTGACTACATCAATCACACTGATTCCTCTAGCTGCATCCGTGATACTGTTGGTCCTGTCTCCCAGCACTGCATCCGCACTGTACCTCCTCTCATCATTTTGCACCATGCTGCCCACTACTGCATTGTAACTTAGTTTCTGAGAAGTAAGTAACTTATCTCCCAACTAACCTCCCTATTGGGCTCGAAACAACCTCTGATGCTGAAGCTCCCTCTGCCACTGACAAGTGCTCCCTCTGTGACCTCTGAGCTGCTGCAACACTCCATGCATCTCTCACTGTTGCACACCTCTCTGTGCAATCCTGCACTGGTGCAACACTCCTATGCCTCTCGCATTGCTGCAACCTACTAGCTCTATGCTGTCTTGGGACTCCTGCACTGTAGGTCTCTTTGCTGCTCAATCCGCATCCGTCTCTACCCACTCAGCCAGTCCTGCTACTCCTCATTGGGGCTCCCGTAGCAAGGTCTAATCAAAGAGGTTGGGTACCTTAATGATCCTGCCACTATTCTAGCCTTCTTGGGATTGTCACTCCACATCGCCCCACCTCTGACTTGGAGGTATGGATGCATGTGATCCCTCTGCCCACTTGGCTCAAAATTTCCCCCTACTGGAGGTCTCTACATGAGTGGATGCCTCCACTTGGTCTCCTCTTGGCTTCTCCAGTTGTGGTTGCTCCACAACCTCCTGAAGTTGCTTCACCAATTGTGGCTCCTCCACAATTGTCTGAGACTTCTTCTAGAGCTGCATGTTGAGAGGTAATGTACTCTCCCTCTCAACCACCAAGTCTCTATTAGTTGCCTTACTCCTCAAGGCTTTGCATGCATCTTGAACCTCAAGAGCATACAGGATCTTGACTTGTGAACCGATCTTATTCACCTGTCTCGTGGTGACGTGTCTAAGGAAAACCTTTCCCTTACTAAAGACTACATCATAGCCTTTGTCTTCCAGCATTGCGATCGATACCAAGTTTTTCTTCAGTCCTAGCACATACTTCACATCTGTTAAGGTAATGCGAGCTCCATGCTCCCTCTGAAAAAAACTGTGCCTACTCCTGAGACACTATACTTTTCATCATTATCCATCGCTATGAGTATCTGGAGATCTTTCTCCTCCAAGGTACTAAACAAACTCTTATCACCGGTCATGTGGAAAGAAGCTCCACTGTCAAGAAACCAACCACATCCCACCATGGATGAAACCATGCATGCGAAGAGTGTGAAATCCAACTCGAACTGTGAGGCCAATGCCTCACCTTCAGATCCTTCCTTAAATCCCATCTTGGATTTCTTCAGTGGAAAATTTATAGTAAAATGGCCCACCTCATGACAATGAAAGCATCACACTTTCGATTTGTCAAACTTCTTCCCACCATGGGAAGAACTTGATTTGGGATGAGAATCCTTCTCCTTCCCTTTCTTCGCCTCACTCGCTAAGGCACAATTTTCTTCATCCTCCTTGGATGAAGAACCATCTCTGGTGCTTCTTCTTATCTCCTGCTGCATCAAATCCGACCAAAGTCGTTCCCAATCTGGCAGTTTTCTCTTCCATTTACTGAGTCTTGGTAGCTATGCCAGCTCTTAGGAAGACTGAGGAGAGAAAGACTCACCATGTCATCATCATCTGTCATGATCCCTACACTTCCAAGCTCATCCCTGCAAGTGGTGAGCTTGTTCAGATATGTAGAGATCATGTCGCCCTTTTCACACTTGATTTTCTAAAGCTTGTCTTTCAGTGCCAACTTCCTTTGATCACTGCTATTCTAATATAGATCTTTCAATGTTTTCCACATTGAAAATGATGTCTCCTTCCCATGGAGACTCAAGACTATGTGGTCTCAAACTCCCTCCAGTAGGATTCTCCTCGCTCTAGCCACACATTTATTCCATTCCTCCAATTCTATAGCATTAGCTGCTGCCAGCTTGGGGACTTCTTGATCAATGAAGTCCTTTAGACCGTTGTCCTCTAATACTACTTCCATGTGATCCTTCCAGGCTATATAATTCGAGCTGCCATCAAGAGCATACTCGAGCCTTAAACCATTGAATGCCATTGGTGAAATTGAGATGTGATAAGAACTCGATTTCTATGATCAAGAACTTCAACCTTCAAACTTCTCCCTTCTTGTCTACTATCCTTTGCTTTGATCACCTTTTCTCCGATACCATGTAGAATTTCCCACTGTATATCAACAAATTATGCAATATAATAAAGCAAAATACAAGATCTACTTCTACAAAAAACTTTGCGGAAGCTTAATCGAATATGAGCAAGATCAAATAGAACACATATAACTGAGAATGAGAAAGCAATCACACATGAACACAGAAGAATACTCTGGGGAAAGCCTAAGCCTAAAACCCTGATCTCTGCAATATCATACAAGTGGAAATATGTTCAGATTACAGAAAGCTTTAGCTCACAAGCTATCCAGCTCTCAGTACAATCCCTCTGCTACTCATAGACAATCAAATGCTTCTCACAAACCTTCTCCTCTACCCTCCAAGCCTCCTATTTCCTTGCGCAGTTTCTCCTGGGGTCCAATGCTGCCACTTGTGTGAATTTACCTCTCACGCAACACATTAAACTCAAAAGTAACTGTGTAGTCTTGAAGGAGATACTTCCTTCTACATGGATAAGTTTCCTATATAGGAAAAATCCTCCAACTGATAGTACACTATCCCTTCCTCTGATCTCAACTGGGTCTCTGACTGAACTGACATGCATGAGTTATTTATGAGAGAATATTTAGTTATCTGAAGTGTAACAGTTACATGCATTCATGCGTTAACTAACTGAACTCACAATTAGTTCCACAAACTATTGGAACTAATCTAACTGGACTTAACTCAGATAATTGAGCTAACTAATTACAACTCAAAGTAGAACTCATCCTGATCTCCTTTAATCAAGGGATAACTTCCTCAATCAATGGAGAAACTGTTGCATGCCTTCACATAGACTTCATGTTTGATTTCCTACAACTAATTAACTCAAGATCAATTAATTAATTTTTTTTCAAGCAATTGCTAAGACCAAACTCGAATTTTACTTCTCAATTTTAGTTCAGGGACTAACTAAAATTGGAATCTATCCCGAAATGCTATTTTTAGCATTTCCATTTTTCATTCCTTATTTCTATGTCCAACACTGGTACTTGAAATGCTATTTATAGCATTTCTTGCTGCTATTTTCAACAGATTGGTATGCATCACTAGGTGGCACATTCATTAAAGTGTTTAGTTGAGAGAAGCATCCGAATGTCTCTAAAAGGTATGCCACTGAAAAATTGATCATGCAAGATGTATCATACCATCTCCTTACAGGGTTTTCAACAGCGCTGCATAGGAAGGAGAAAGCACCATGGCCCACTCTTCCTTTGTAGATTAGATTATACGAGATAAATAACTTGAAAGTTGCAGATACCAAGGCTGAGGGATAGTGAGATTCGAGTTTGGCACTAAGGACTTTAATCCATATGATATCCACAATATTTACAAGGACCACTTTACGAGAGTTTAATTTCTGTGGATCAGTGGGTCATGTCATTGGCCAGAGGAGGATCCTTGGAGGTACTACTATAATTCCTCTTGAATTAATAAGTTGGTCAATATAATAAGGGATTTAAAGGCTTCTCTACAGAAAACAACAATTCCAAAAGAAACATCAATAAAAGGCAACAATCTTGTGTAGGGCAAGGGAAAGAGGAAGATTGCTATCAGTCTAGAGGGAGAGAAAAGTTGCAAAATGAAAGCATATCCTCTTATCGTAAAGGTAGCAGAAGCAAAGAGGAAGCAGAGGATGTAGAGAGCAGAGCAAAGGAAGAGAGAAAAGCAGAGGTTGCAGGAAGAAGAACTGAAGTTGTAGGAGATAGAGAAGAAGTTGAAGGAAGAACAAGAGTTGAAAAGGAGAGAGAGAGAAGAGAAGAAAAAGTAGGAGGAAGAACAAAGGCAAGGCACGATGACAGAGGAAACAACGCTGATACAAGTTGAAGAATTGGAACAACCAATAACCAAGGAGGAACGTGAACAGATGCATGATCAGGAACTTGGTCAACATATTGATAAATTGATTGAAGTGATAGACATGGAGTCTGAACATGAGCAACAACATGAAGATGTTGACCTGATGCTAAGAGCACCACATGTCATCCCACAGTCTCCACCACCTCCAGCAGTAGAGCCAATCCTGAGCGAACAAGGAGATGTTGTTCTCCTTGATGATGATCTGATCATGGATGTGTGCAATCTATCATTCGATGAGTTCCAAAATATGATTGTACAAGCGTGGAGGAAGCACTTTTCGGATGATCATGCATCACCTGCATTCTTTAAAGAAACAGTGATAATGTTGGATACTAGGAAGCATCCTACTACCATTGTCGAAGCCATCGTGGCCTATGCAACAAGATCAAATTTTCAGTATTTGACGGTCGAGAATGAGCAACTGGCACAAAACATGTAGGCTTCCAGGCAAGAGGTAGAACAACTCCGAGTATTAGAGCAGAATGGAGTTTTTGCATTGGGGGAGATGAGAACAATGATACTTGTTGAAGTATCAACACTTGGAGGAGCCATACAGAAGCTCTATGACGGGTTTTTCACCATGCATAAAGCAATTGTCCGTTTTCATGGTCTACAACAATAGAGAAAAGAGTTTTTTAAAACTCTAAAAAACATACATGTTGCCATCGCCTATGTATAGGAGTGGACAATGTGGTTCAAAGGGGCCACGCTTGACTTAGTAAAGAAAATGAAGCCACAGGTAGAGCTAGAGAAAGCTTAGGTTCAAATGTTGATTTAGAACAACAAGCAACTTGCCTCATTAGTTGGTAGCATACATGTCTCATATGAGTGTTTGTACAGTAGTTTGGATGTCTTGGTCAGAACACACATGATCCCTTTAATCGGTTCCCTCAGCAAAGCTAAACTCAAGAACCAAGTCCGGCAGGAGGTCGAAGAGTACTTGGAGAAGCTAAGACAGGAAGCCACAAGGGAAGACTTGGAGCTAAATGAACACAACGTGCATAAGTTCATCGGTGGTCCTACCAAAGTCGAAACAATGCTGCTCATACTTCAAAATGAGTTGGACACAGGTTCCAAGATAGTGTACTTGGATGCCATGGAGGCTAGAGTCCACTTCCGGCAAGACACCGTTTGCACAGTACCAACCTTCGCATCAATATGTGACTGAGAAGCAGCAAGTGGAGGTTGTTGAGCTGAACTTCCCCCAAACTCCAGAATCATAGTATTGTGTCTTGTTAGGCTGTCCCTACTCTATTTTGTCTTATATGGGTACAAGTGGAAAATGTAATATTATTTGTAATTATGTTGTAAGTGAAATTCCAAGTGTCAATATTGGAATACGAAGAGTCATCATGTAATGTAATGTGTCATTTTGTAAAGAAGTTGAAGAGTCATGAGGGTAGTCCAAAGGTCACAAAGGGAAGTTGAAGAGTCACCCCCTCTTGATATAAATAGAACCTCATAAATCATGTAATAGACTTTTGGGGAGTCAAGCTTTTGGCTAGGCTTAGGCTTAAAAAGAGTTTGGGAGTATTGTGAAAAGCCTTGGATTCTCCATAGCGTAGAGCGAGTATACTTGTTTGGAGGAGCAGACATTCTCGACTTTAATGTTCCACTATTGGGGTTAATGGTCGTCAACGGTGTATGTATGGATGGAACTTTCACTTATAATAATAAAATCAGAGCCGACATGCTTTCATGAATATGTTGTTAATATAGTAGTACTATTCTTGTTGTCTTGGCAATGTATGTTATTTAAGTTACGCATATGCTTATGAACTATTTTGTTTGCATTTGTACGAATCTTGTTGAATGCGTGTTGTTGGATTAAAACTTGTGGACTATTCAACATCTTAGCTTGTGTTGTCAGATCGCTCATGTGTTCCTTTCAAGCCGTGTACTATTACAGGCTTCCAAAGGGTGCACTTCCATTTTCCCTTTGTGTGTTGGAACCTTCATGCATCACACTTGACTCTCCACAGGGTCACACACTTTCTCTTACCCAAAGTTATCATATTTTCCTCTGCGCATTTTTGTGGTCAAGGAATAACATTACCACCCACAGTTGGGACTCCTACTCTAAACAATGTGAGGTTTAGTTGGGAATTCATATTGGGGAGATCCCGTGAATGTTGGTGGGTTCAACACTGTCAAAATTTTTGGTGCTAGAAGGAGGGAAAGATGACAAGATGATCCCTTGAAGTTTGTTTTGAATTTATGCACATATTTGATGACTTCTCACTAAATCAATAACCCGACATGTTTTTCTAACTCTGCGAATCTGAAAGTAACGACAATAATTTTAAATGACTTTTCCAAATTTAAGTTCAATGGTGAGGGTGGATTAACCTTGCTCATGCACCCATTTTCTTTTTTAGGTTTCTATGACAGGCATGGCATTCAGTCTTAGGATGTGGCTTGTGGGTTGTTTGTTCTCCCATTCAAAAGGTGCGCAAAGCAATGGTGTCACACATTGCCTGCAACCACCATACACTCTTTCAAATAGTTTGTTGTTGAATCATGTCACACTTTCATTCTCTATGATCGTAAATCCCTTAATAAGAAAATTTAAAATTGTGAAAAACACATGACGAATCTCTTTAGGATTTTCACGATCATTTTATTCATTATTGTTTTGAATTTCATGAAGATGAAGTTGATTGGGAATTTTTAACTCAAAGATTTCAATATCTTGTTCACATTTACGAAAATCCACATCAGTTAGAATCTTTCGAACCTCTCCCAACATACCTCGGTGTTAGAGATTCTAAATTTGAGATAGACAAGGTTGTGGTCCCAAGTGATCCTCCATCCCCTTCTCATCAAACAACTTTAGCTCCCTAGGTCGAGGTGGGAGAAGTTGAGAATTCACTTGTTGATATACCATCATCTGCTCCTAGCCCACTTACTCAAAATTTATGTGTAGAATGTTGGGAAGAATAATGAGGGGTGGGTGAATCAATATTTACAAATCAATAACTTTTTCCATTTCATAATCAGATTTTTTTATGCTACTTCAGTGAGGGGAACTCGTGTGTGCACACAACTGTTCTTAAGGAAACCAACGTATATCTAGTGAACTTATGATTCAGTTAATTCATCATATGTTGATCTTAAATCAGTGCATCAATACTTTGTTAAACATTAAACAGTAACCATGTGCAGTAATAACATAATAAACCATCACACATAAGCAACAAATATGAACACCAAGATTTAAGGTGGAAACCCAATGTGGGAGAAAAACCACCTGCTGCTGTCATCTCTATCTTCTTTTAATAAAAGAAAAACTTGTTTACAATCTTGTACTGGTGTAGACTCGTACCAGTATGCAAGCACCCATCTGCAAAAGGCTACAACCTTCTCTTGTTCTCCATCTTCTACTGGAAGGGAGCTACAACCCCCTGGCTCTTGTACTAGCCGATATGTTTACTAGTACGTAGGCTCTGACCTACAGAAGGCTCCAACCTTCACTTGTTCTCCAGCTGATACTGGAAGGGAGATTCAACCCCCTATATCTTGTATTGGCCGATATGTTTACTAGTATGTAGGTGCTGACCTACAAAATGCTATGACCTTCTCTCTTCCTCCAGGAACCACGTTTCATAAATTTTCAGATTGGATACTCCTAGTACACAACAACACAATATGAAGTCCACGTTTCATCCAATTTTCATACTGGACCCATCAACAACATTGAAGCTCAAAATAAATCACCACTATAATACAACCAATCACTCAAAATCCATCAACACTGAAGCAAATCATACTCAATCAATCTGATAATTCAGAACACTGTCACTAGAACACAAAACATAACCCATAACTCTTTATCAACAACCATAACCAACTGCAACTTCAAACATCATATTTCATAATGTATACGCTACTTTGAAGTGCCGAACTAGCATGTATACGCGCCTTCACCAAGGTGAACCAACGTATAGATCTGCAAATACTAACTTAAAACTTCACAACTATTCCAGACTTCATTCATACCCAGATCATAACATTTACATAATAAAACATGCGTTAACATTTATATCTAGCCCATCCATTATCAGATCATATAATGATAAGTCATTTCAGGTTTCATGATCCTGATCCAACATTGTATCCAAAAGTATACGTGATATTTCAGATCATATCATTACCATAGCCCTTACAACATAAAATAAACTTCAGATAGAAGTATTCATGAAAAACCCATTCACTTGCACACATGACCCTTTGATCTTCTCCTCCTTATATACTTAGATCCTTTGTTAATACCTTAGACCAAAACCATAGTTATGTTGCTGGTATTCTTTGATGGTATCAATATTCTTTGCCACTTTCATTACCATGGGTCAATACCATGGTAGGAACCCCTGGTATTCCTATCCTTAATTTTCCATCCCATATGGGCTTTTTCTTGTGTCAAAGTACATGCATACGTATACGCTCCTTTTTTTTTGTGAGCCCGCATGTATATGCAACTTGGACAAAGTGAATCAGTGTATACTTCTTAAACCACTCTTTCTTCAATCTTTGGATTCTGGTTTGTAATCCTTTGCTTTCATCATATATGTGAGTTTCCATCAAGGACAACACCTGTATCATAATGCCAACAATCTCCCCCTTTGGACTTGATGTCAACCATATTGGTGTTTATTACATCAAGTTGTAGAACTTGTTAGATATATCAAACAACACCAAGATACTCTCCCCATTTGACATCAAGGGCAAAGGTTGGACCAAGATATTCTCCCCCGTAGGGATGCACTGCACACGCTGAATTCTATGATCATGCTCCCCCTGATCTTTTATCGAAATCTCTGATGGATGTGAAATGAAGTACACGACTCTATTGCTCAACTATGTGAGTATGACCTTCCTATCACCAATGACTCATACATACATCAATCACCCAACCAAGTGGGGATATACCAAATGTTCATACATGAATGAAAATTTGCAGTTATTACATCATCCTTCCCATGCATAGTGGGGTTACAAATTACATCATAGGTCTTTACATGACCTTTACATCAAATGATATACATGACATTTATAACAAGGACCAACAATGTAAGAAAGACCATGATAATCATCAACAACTATTATACACCATATATGATGTGCACCATAAGCATCTATCAGCGGCATCAATATCAACAACTTGTATATGTCCATCATCAAAAGAGTCATCTAAATCAAAATAACTATGTGAGTCAAGCAGTATAAGTATCATCATGTACCAACGTCTTCTATTATAACGCCAACAATGCATTATTAGAAGCATATGCTCCCCCTGAACCTGTGCCAACTGTTCACTGTCAGATCTGATCAATGCATTTGTCAGTAAGAATCATCAATGTATCATCATAAACCAATTATTCATCAAGTTATTAACCACTTATGAGGGCCAAAAGCACTTCTACATATCATCAACAAATTGTAATCATCACCAATCAGAATATAAAAGATAATTGATAATTGACTGAACCATATCAAACCCCTTTTCCTGACTCTGTCTCACTGCTTCTTCATCAAAACAACATATACGCGACTGTGCAGCTTCTAACTCGCGTATATACGCGACTTGTCTTCATAATAATTGCGTATGAGAATTGGAATACTGAAGTTTCACACTTTCAGCTCCCCCTGGATCTTTTATGTTTGTACACTGAGTTATGCCATATCTTTCTGACAAAGATTCCTTCTTCTTCAATACCTTGGATTGTGATGATGTTTGCTCCTTTTGGTATGGTGGCCGAAATTTTCTCCTGCATTCCTTTGCTATATGACCAAACTTGTTACAAGCATAACATCTTATATGTTTCATATTCATTCTATCGCAACCAATAGATTTGTGACCAAACATATTGCAAGAAAAACAATATCCCTTAAAGTACCTGGAAATTGATGATCTTTCTGTGTGACGGTTATTAGATTGAACCATACTACTTCTACATCTGGCTATAACATGTCCAAAATTATGACAAATAAAACATTCAAAATTATTCATTAGAGGAAAGAACCAATTATCCCTTCCATAGTTAGGAGGAAATGATTTTGTTTAAAGTCTTTCTTTCCTTAGCTGTTGATGGGGTTGACCTCTTATCTCCTTGTTGAGCATTTTAGATTTTGCATTAGAGTTCCTTGCCTCATCTTGTGAGCTAGATTCACCTTCAACAGTTTCATGAAAACCAAGACTAGTCTTTATAAGAGGAGAACACTTAACTTTGATGATTTCATCTAACGTTTCCAATCCTTTAGCAAATCTAAGATTCAAAGTTTTTGTCTCCTCAAGTTATTTTCTTAGACTTACTACTTCACACTCTAATTTTTCATTATTCTTGTCCTTTTCAGTGAGTTGATGTGTCACTATGTTTATGACTGTATCCTTTTTTGCCAAACAAATTTTGAGTTGAGTGATTTATTTAAGGATATCTTCCTTTTCTAAGGTATCATTTTCATATGCCATGAGTAGTTTAACATCTTGATCATATTCATCACTATTAGATAGGCCATAACTATCTTCATGAATATAATAATTTATTCTATTACCTTATGCAAAAATCTTTCCTTTGTCATGAGGGCATTTAGCAACATAATGTCCAACTCTTCTAGAAGCAAAACATTTGAAGGGAAGCTTACCTCTGAATCTTCCGGAACCCCGCTGAAGTTTCTTCACAAAGTTTACCTCATCTTCTTCTGATATATATCTTGATTCTTTGAGAGCTTCCTTTTCTTTTCCTTTTGTGGAAGCTTTGAAAGCGGATTCTCTAATTCTGATGGACCTCCTTTCCTCATTTCAAAGGAAGTTAAAACTCCATAAAGTTGAAAAATATTAAAAGAGATTAGATCTTGCTTTTCTTCAATGGCAGATACTCTTGACTCAAATTTAGAAGACAACGATCTCAAAATTTTCTCAACTATAGTAGCCTCCTTTATTTCTTCACCCATATTTCACATATGGTTTACAATCTCATCTACTCGTAAGAAATAATTAGAAATACTTTCATCACTATGCATCTTGAGAGTTTCATACTGGATTCTGAGAGTTTGGAGTTTAGCACATTTTACCTGGGAGTCTCCTTCGTAGCTGTGAATGATTCTATCCCATATTTCCTTGGCTATCTTGAACTACATGACTTTGATGAATTCTAATTATGATAGACTTCCCAATAGAGCATTGACGACTTTAGCATTGATTTCATATGATTTCCTTTCTGCTGGATCCATGGGGACTATTGCTAGATATTGGTATCCTCTTTCCACAATTTCCAAAACCTCAGCTATAAGTGACTGAAGATAGGCTCTAGTTCTTGTCTTCTAATATACTAAGTTATCTCCGTTGAAGATTGGTGGTCTGATAGATCCCATTCCTTCGTGATTTATCATCTTGAGAGATCTTCCTTCAAGTGATCAAGCTTCTTTTGAAGGACCTGCTCTGATACCAATTGTTGGGAATAATATTGAGA
>APFE030613811.1:381267-436106 GCA_000404065.3 Pinus taeda
GGGGCTTCGCCCCCCCTCTAACCCCCCGGTTCACTATGTAGGTTAGTCGTGGAAAGAATATAACACAACCCAACAATATGGATAAATTGACTATCTATATCCAAGTTCTCACATTCATTAACTCACCTTTAAAAGGCTTATAATTGCTCTTGCACTTGAACATATGTAGATATGATATCCCAACTCTAAACACACTCTTCATTAGAAGCAACATTTCAAAGGATGAAATCAAGCAATGAATGAGCAATGTTAGTCTGAGTCATGCAAACAAGATCGAAGGTTAGGTTTTTCAATAGATTGGACAATCAAGAATTCAAGTAGATTTAAGATAACAAGGGAACCAATTTCTTCCCAATATAATCTCCAAAGTTAGTTGATCAAGGGTAGTTTCTACGCTTCTCCTAAACAACAACACGAATCTCACTAGGGCAAGTGGGATAATGCGCCCAGATTTTTATGATTTGGTGTAATGATTAATTTTATGAGTGATTTATAAGTTTTTTTCCTTTTATATGATAATAGAAAACTATTTACATAAAAATGAAATTATTAAATACAAAGTAATTCTTAGAATTCTTATAAGAATTATGAAATGTAAATGTGTACATTAGAAATCATTAGCCATAAATAAAAAAACTAGATATCCAAAGTAGTAAACTGATTAGTGTTCTAAGGTTTTTCAACCTTAAATCATTATAGAGCCTCAACTATGTTACACTTACAAATTAAAGAAAATAATATACTAATAAATTACAAAATTTTGTGAAAAGTGTGCACATAAAATATAGAGAATAAAAGTCTAATTTTATTAATAAAAATTTTGTGACTACAATCCAATCAAAAAGAAGATTCCTACAAAGAACCATTAACCAAATTAGATTCTAAACATATGTAATGCAAAAAAACATATATAGAAATCTAGAAAAGAAAAATAAATGATGATACAATCTATAATACACCTTATGATATTTTGATATAATGATATACAACCTATTTCTATGTGAAATTAATGGTTGTTGGCATAGGTTAAATAAAAGCCAAATCTTGAAACAAAAAATGAAATGATAGAAAACCAAGTTACCTAAAACAACGTGTCCAAAAAATGAGCAAAGTTGTTAATTTGACAATATCTTCCCTTCTAAAAATATCAGTTTCCACCTTTTGGTTCATCTTTTGATAATTCATAGAATATCAAAATTAGGAGGAATGAAAGACAACTTAAACTTAGTGCATACTTCTCATTAAGTATTCTCTCTCTTCCTTCATAGCTCCCTCTCTTTTATGCCTTCTCAAAGTAGGTAGGAAGTTGAACCACTTGGATAATTAATTATAGTATATTATCGAATAATGTTTTGACTATAATGTAGGGGTGGGGATTCTAAAGGGAAAATTAAAAAGAATCAAGTTTATAAATTGTTATATTTAAGTTTTGTAGTTGGTGGGAACCCCTATCCCATAATATAAGTTGTTTAATATGACTTTTAATAATCAATAACATAATCATTATAAATCACATGTCATTATAACGCATAAAATAATTATAATGAAAACATCAAAATATGTGCATAACCAAACATGGTTCCCATGCCTCTATAAGAAAAAAAATGATCAGCATACATACATGTACATACTACAACCACCAACATCACATGGAAACATAAAATCACCTTGTATCTCCATAATACTCCTTGTATCTCCATATTTTTATCATCGTGACAGTTAATACAACCTCAAAAAATTAGATGCATCATTGACAGAATAAATATCATATATATCACAAAATCCTGAAAATTCCATTGATAATTAAGTGTTGATATATCATCCATATAAACATATAAAAATACCATCAATGTCAGTAATCTAGTTCTAATAATGTAAACCAAATACTAGTATAAACAAAATATAATCCATATGTATACAGACACAATCTGAAAACAAATATGCATTTTCATAGTAATTCTCCTCCTAGCAAATATGGGATGTCATAGAGTGAGAGGAATAAAACCTGGTGACTTGAGCCTTCTTTCCTTCATTATTGGTAACCAGTTGAGGTGGCTTGGTAACATGCTTGGAGGACTGAGCAATGGGTTAAGAAAGGATAGTGGTATGTCTAGAAAGTTGAGCAACAGATGGACAAAGCTAATCAACAAGATTAAAAGGTTAAGGTGTTAATTGTTCAGTGAGCACAACATTTGAGGCGGCAACTTGTGGATGGCCTGACACATTTTCCTTAAGAGGGAGAGGAAGAGGAAACAAAAATGTTGGCCAACCTTGGACAGAATGTAATGGTTGTGCCTTGATGAACTTGAAGGAGGAGAATAAATATGGGGTGGTACTCTCATGCAAATACTTGGTCTATTATGGACAATAAGCTACAGAAGTTGAACAATGGGTTGGTTAGTAATGTTTACTATACTAGTTTTGAGTAGCTATCTTAGTTCATCTAAACCTATAACAAAATGAATAGAAACACCAAGCCTTCTTTCTTTCCTTATTCCCAAATTTATAGGTCTCTTTTTTATTCCTCTACCTCAGTTTCTATTATAAAAACTCATATTGTAACATAAACATCAAGCTACATGAAAATAATAATGAAATAAAATATTCCATTATCAATAAATTTACTATTATATGAGTCTTTAAAATAACACATAACCAGGAAAAGAATTGCAAACAAAGGGGGTGATTGCTTTATGCGTTAATAGAATTCTCTCGAAATCAAAATTCTACATAAAGAGAAGAAAATGAGTGATTCCATAACAATTTAAAATTTCTTTTTCAATTTCTAGGCACACATATTTCAAATATGTCAAATGAAGAATTTACCTCTTCATTCAAGTGATGATTGTATATGATTACACAGAAATTGAGACCATGAAACCCCTAGAAAGGAGAATGGGAGTTTATTATATTTTTTTTTGTTAAAATTTGGATTTAAAGAAGCATACAAGTAAATAAAAGAAAATAATGTGTATACTATGTTTTTTGGGTGAACATATATGTAAAAAATTGGAATTTGTTTTCCTATAACATAGAAAAGAAATGGTAACTTGTGTCCAATGAACAGATACACATGTTAAAACTTTAGAAAATCAATTATTCTGGGCTAAAAGGAGAAGAAAATCATTTGCAATATTTGCGGGATGGGATTCCTTAACTGAAGGTGGTCTTTTAGTAGAGTGGCCAATTTAAATGGTTTTCACAAAAAATGAATCGTTTGGTCTATGAAAAATTTGAGAACAAGCAAATTCTACTCCCCCTATTTTTAGTATTAAATAGATAATGGTGTGAAACAAAAATATGACCAAAATAAACATAACCAAGAATTTTTTCATATTAGAAATGAATGAAGCTTTGTCTTTCCCACCATACAAAGAAAATATTTATATTTCACCATATTAGTGTAGAAATGGTTTTATGCCCAAGACCCTAGGGTGTCAAAGACTCCCATTCGACATACAAAGTATACAAAAGAAAAAAACTAACTACTTTCATTCTAGGGTTTTATAAATTATGTATTAATGTTAAGCTAATGATCTATCATTAAAGTGACAATTAAACTATGAATTTAAGCAATAATCACAAAAATATTTAAAAACGAAATTGACAAGGAGAAGAGGGCCTCTACTCACATTACAAAACGCAAAAGTTTATTTTTTCTTTTATCACTGGCTTCTGAAACAAAGAGAGAACATATTAAACATGTTAGGGTTGAGACTTTCAATATAAGAAGAAAACAAATGCACATAGAAGCAATTTTCTGTGACAACAGAGCATATAAAGAAAATTAAATAACTTTGTCACTTGTTCAAATGCCTAATACTATGGTGGATTTCAAATTGTGGAGAAAATGAATACCAATTCAACAAAATAAACAAGATATACAATTATTTCATGCCTGAGGTATAGGCCTCAAGGGCTCACACTAAAGGTGTGAGTGTACAAAGTTGCGATAAGCACAAGGGAAGAGAAAACACATAAATTCTTCGTAGATGTGTTCCATTTTTCATGCAAACAAGCTCCATGTAAGCATAGAATGAGAGAAAAATCAGATAAAATGACTTATGAGATTCAATATATTCTTGAACAGGAAAATGGTAACTTATACTTCATCAGCATGATTTTGGAGAAATTGTGAAGCAAAATCAAGCAATTGGCAACAAAAACAAGGAAAAATAGGTGTAAGGCATCATAGTTTCAATGATTAATGAGCGAAGTAACTTATTTGTATTAAAACATACCTAATGAATTTAGTGGGCGGAATACTAGTTTCTATAGAATTCAAGGTGTTCCCTTCTTTTGCTCAAGCCTTTAGCAACAACTTCAGATAGTTTGAGTGAAAGAAAATAAGGCCAAAGAAGAATAGACATCACTAATACACTAGAAGTCGGACGGTGAAGTAAACATGGCATGGCATGAAGGAAGCTTTAGACATAGTGGAGAGTAAATGGCAGAGTGAATGCAATTGTAATGATTTCCATGTCAGATCAATGAGTCCTAAGTAGAGTCCCAATATACACAATATATATGTTTCCACATTAGGATCAGTCTCTAGTCATCGTAAGTAGAAAAAAAAAATGTCAACAATGTTTAAGCAAACAGGTAATGAGTCAACATTTGTTATTGAATGGTTTTCAGATGAGTGATATATTGTGCGATCAAAAGGAGGAGTATCTTGATACACCATTAAATGTAAGACTTAATTGGCGAGATTGGCATCGAAATCAAATAGCATAGGGAAGACAAGTTGGTGTGCCCATATTTATTTTAAAGTCAAACGTGTTTGAAATCTTCACACAAAAATTTGCTTCCATGCAAACAAACCTCTCTTATATTAATTGTTGATGGTTATCCTTCTCACTAAGGTGTAATAAATGTCCAACAATCACTTCATATCAAAGGTTATAAGTATAGGAAAACTTAGTTACGTTCCAAAATTTCATTTAAGTGTGGCCCCTGTGACACCTTGAAACATACAATGCAATATATACCATGCGTAAGAAAAAGTTTATCAAACGCTTTCACAACATAAAAGAAAAGAGACCTTGACTTTGTATTCAAATCTATTAAATAATTCCACCCAAATTTTAACATTTAATTTAAAAATGTGCCTTGTTGCATGCCTTATATCATTTACCACATAGAGTGCAGACCATATCCAATAGAATGGTGTCATAGTTGATAACCTTGAACAAATAACAAGTGTGCCATGTAAAACATTTTCCACCATATGTTGTATACAAGGATGCCATCTCTCATATACATATAAATAATATTTATAAAGGTCTGAAATTATGACTATCATAACACATTTGTTTACCATATAAATATGTATTTTATTCCTTTTTACTTCATGGGTAGAGAATTATAATGTATTCTTGGATTTTCAACATTATGAAATAATCAAATCAAATCCAAATCTATTTGTATGGTTTGTATTGTTTTAGAATCTATACATATAAACATGCTCAGGTTTTCCTTCATTTATTGTGTTCATTGCAAAAACATTGCCTCTATCCCAAACATAATAAAAATATGAAGCATGCTTTGGTCACATATAATTGCACATAGGAGAGAATTTACTTAAGGTATTGTCCCACCTACAACTCTCATTTTTCTTGTATTTGTTTCTTTGATATTTGAATCTGATTTAGCTTTTAAGGGCATGGGGAAGACACTCACAATGTTTTGATGAATTTCATTATTAACATGAGTCAAACAAAAAAATCAAAATGCACACCAAAAGATAGTTTTCACACTACATTCATTCACAAAGATTATATAAATACATAGTTGGATTGAGATCCAACAGACTCCAAAGATGAATAAGGAAGTTGAGATATTCTCTCAACATAATCCCAAACCAACTCTAAATTTACCTTGTAAGCATTATATCCAAGGGCCTCCCTTAATGCTTACATGTCAAAATTAAACAAAAAATAAAATATAGAAAATACATATTCCAACAAGAAAATTTATATTTGTCTCGCTGGTCTTCATCAACACTTATCCCCACTCTTAAAGTCTTTTGGACAATGCTCTTTTCACCACCACAATTTTTGAGCTTCCCATTCAACTCATTTAAGACATAACTTCCTTTGACGATCTTTGAGTAACTTTGTATAATTGATGTTTCTCAATCTCCTGAATGGAAATATCAATATTTGACAACCTTATAGACAAACTCGCATCTATCAGAATGTGGTGAACTAAACTTTTGATAGTTGTATAAGTGAGTTGTCCGATTACTGAGCATATTCAACAGTCAATTATGTAATTGACCATTCTACACACATGGATCTCATAACATAACTTATAATTAATGTCCTTGAAGCATCGAAGAATGACAAGACACATCAACATTTACCAGACTCATAACATAAGCACCTAAACACGCAAAAACCATTGACTTGAATTATGTTTCTCTATTCAATAGTTTGTTTTGTTGGTTCTTTGGAATTTTTTAAAATTAAATATATCACACTAAAACTTCTAATATATAGATATCACTAGCAATTGACCCAAGAGGTACAAAGAGAGGCCGATAGAATTATTAAATTAGAATGGTTGAATTTTTCTAGAAGAGATGTTGGTTCAAGCCTAACGGATGAGCAATTTGAGCTCGCTAAAGGCCCTCTAATTGTTTTTTATTATTGTAAAATTATATTGATAATTCATTGGTTTTACTTTCAAAATCTTGAAGGAATTTGAAGAGCATGTATAGAATTGTTTTGTGGGAATTGATCCCAAGTGCTGAGTTGATTGCTTTAACTTGCTTGGAATAGCAACCTTGAGTGCTTTGATAATTGTACATATGTTGGGTGTTGGTGATTATATTGTCTCTCCCTGCATTTTGATTATTATTCAGAGAGCTAAAGAACGTTCCACTAGAGTCAACAATGGATACATTTTTATTAAGTGCATTTGAAACTTTTATTACAGCCATAGGAGAATTGAAATCTAAATATAAAGTGAAGAACTCATCAACTTTGGAGGATAATTCTATTCCTATGGTTGCCTCTACAATAACCTTACTATTGGTTGCTATCATTTGGTTCACAATCTGTTGCTCTCCAAGTGCTTGAAAAGTCATTAAATTATCATACATGAACTCTTGCGAAGTATTAGTAATGAGCTTGCGATGAGAGGATTCTACCCAGCGAGAGGAAGAGATCCTCCTATTGCCAAATGCACTATCAACACAAGGAATTGGCATCAGCTTATTCAAAGGATGTTAAAAGCTCTGCAATCCACCTGATGTAGAGAAGTAACAACCTGTGAAGGAAAATGCAACAACCGATATTACATTAGAGACTCTATAGCCAACATTCAGCTACACTTTCATGTGCCAGATAGCTAAAAAACAGATAAGCTCTAATTTAGTAGTCCTATATTACCTCGGGGAAATGGAGCAAAAGATTTTACACATCCTTCTTTCATGACATTTGGCTCATCAGATAGTACAAGGTAATCATCAGCTGCAGTGCCCCAGAAGAAAGGCACTGAATCATCAGCATCCTAGCAAAACAAATAGTTATTGGTCAAAAGTCAAGAAACCCGCAATTTCAAGGAATGCTTAACATTTTATATGGGAACAAAATGTGTTCAAATAAATACTCAGGGCACCATTCTGTTATTGGGAAATTGGAAGTGTAGCCTATGATAGATCATATGAGCAAATGTTTTGGGGTAATAGGTGCCAGTAGCCCATCTGATTATAAATAATCAATCTTCCCCCTTCCCTCTCCCAAAACAAATAATTAAAGAAACGCTATGGGAAAATAACTTAAATTTATTTCAACGAAGTAGGAATCTGGGAAAATCTTGTTTGCAAAGGAATACAAACTATTAGACTGGAATCTTAAAAGTTTTTGGCAAAGAGATATATTTACAAGCCAAAATCCCATATCATGTACCCTATTAGAAAAACAAGTTTAAAATTATCTCCAAGACTCAAGAGAAGATCTCAAGAATTTAGAGCAATCCATTAAAACAGAAAGTCGGGCTGAAAGATTGGGATCCGATTTAAATCATTGTTCTGATTCAAGTAAGTGATAGTCTTATTTTCCTACATCAAAGTTGTAAAATAAATCAGATAAGACCAGTGTCATTACAGTCATTATTGGTCAATCCAATATTCTAATAATGGCTATAAGGATAACCACCAAGTAATATTTCTTTAGATTACAACATTTCTTTAGAAAAGGACAACTCTGCTACATGAATCAGCGACGATCAGTGAGGGGTAGTTTTAGTTATGATGACAAATGCAGATGACCTTTTACCATGGATAGAATTTTTCATAGGATCTTATAATGGATAGCTTCTATCATCTGGAATCTGGGATCAGATAGAAAGTCTGAACTTGGGCAATTTGTCCATAAGTTTCCACAAGTGATATATAATATTCTCTAATTCAAAAACAAAGTACATAACTTCAACTGCCAATTCATTTCAGAAATATCCACATTGTAAAAGTCAACGCCTTCAAAGCACTAGATCCAGAATGTAGGTTAATGGATGCTACGAAATGTTGTTGCCACACTGTTTCCAGTGAGGATGGAACCTGAAGACCACAAATTCACTGGAAGCCTAGTAAATTCTCCACCTTACCCTTAGGCCACAAGCTAATTGGAGAGTCATAATACTTTATCTTGGGGTTGGTAATTTGAATTTCTTAAAAGATTCTTATCTTACTGGAACAATTCCTCTGATTCTAGGAAACTTGACTTGCACTGATAAACTGTGAGTTTCTTCCATAGTTAATGCTCGAATTGTTCCCATCTGGGTTTGTGAATGTCCATTAATTTTTGACTATAAATTTCCATTATGTTCAATTTTCAAGAAGCTGATTCTCTTGTTCTTTCTTTTGCACTACTCAGATATTTACACAGTAATAATCTCACTGGATGTATTCCACCAGAATTGGGGAACATGAAAAAGCTGGGATACCTATAAGAGATTCCAATCACATATTTTGTGATGATTGATATGTAAGAAATGGAAACTGGATGTGCATGATAAGAAATAGCTCTTTAATAGTCAAGAGTTGAATGCATATGTAGGCAACTAAATGACAATCAGCTAACTGGGCAAATTCCACCTGAGCTGGGGAATTTGGAACAACTATTTGAATTGTAAGTTTGTGTCCAAACCTTTTTCTAGAAAGTGGAGATAAAAATGATAGAAATATCTTGAAACCTCCCATACACT
Source organism: Pinus taeda (assembly GCA_000404065.3). Lineage (NCBI taxonomy): Eukaryota > Viridiplantae > Streptophyta > Pinopsida > Pinales > Pinaceae > Pinus > Pinus taeda. The sequence goes on from APFE030613811.1 coordinate 390,481, forward strand.
AAACATTAAACTATGATATCTTTTGGATTCCTGCTGTAAGTATTTAACATTCCAAGGTTGTATTTTTTTGAGATAGAAATCTTGCCAGAAATCAACTTGAAGGTCCGATCGTAGAGAATATTAGTTCATGCGTTGCTCTTATTTTCTTGTAAGTGATTTAATCTTCAAGACAAGTGATGAATTTGCGAAGCATAATTTCCCATTGGCTAACAATATTAACGTTGTGCCTTCATTGTCCTTTGTCCTGTAGTAATATGCATGGCAACCGTTTGAATGGAACTATTCCTTTGGAATTTCAGAAACTTAACAGACTAACTTATCTGTAAGTAGTCCTAGGCCTATAATATAATGAGCGATTGAGTTGCATTAAGAATATTCAATGTGACTAACGGATAACGTTGTTGCTTTTACAAAAATCTGTCCTCCAACAATATCACGAGAACAATTCCTATAGAGCTGGGGCATATTATAAATTTAGACAGATTGTGAGTTTTAGTTATTCTAGTGTCTTGGTTAAACCTTCTAAGGTTCCCTTTTAGAACTATATCTAAAAACATAATAGCTGCAAGGGTAGTCCTTACATTTTTATTGGCCTGTGATGTGATGTGAATTTTTAGGGACATTTCTAACAATAATATATCTGGACCTATCCCGAGTTCTATTGGGGACATTAAACATATATTAAAATTGCAAGTCTTGTATGTAGAAAAGTTTTTGGATTATTAAGCTACAAGTTTTATGCGTGAAAGTTATATTTATTTTTAACCCCATTGGATTATGAAAAGCTTAATGGGTGAGAGTTATATTAATCCCATGATTTCTATTGGATTATGAATTCAAGGAACTTGAGTGGAAATAAAATGAGTGGGTTTCTCCTTGCAGACTTGGGAAACTTGAGAAGTATCGGGGATATGTAAGTCCTTACTATTTGATTTGTGTAGCTTGCGAACTAGTGCTATTTTCTAGTTCTTTCTACATCTCTTTCTGGTGTGCCCTAGCTACTTCATCAAAACAGTAACATAGTGTGGTATTTTTTCAATGCAGGGACTTTTCTGCCAACCAATTATCGGGTCCTATTCCTTCAGAACTTGGACAACTACAGAATTTGGTCTCACTATAAGTTCCTTGGAGTGATCCCTAAATTATAATTTATTAACACCTTCACAATTATTCTTAAAACAACTATGTAAATGGATAATATACAGGATACTGAATAACAATAGTTTATTAGGGGAGATGCCATGGCAGTTGACCAACTGCTTTAGCCTTACTACTCTGTAAGAATTTGCCTGATGTAGAGAAGTAACAACCAACGAAGGAAAATGCAACAACCGATATTAAATTAGACGCTCTATAGCCAACATTCAACTACACTTTCATGTGCCAGATAGCTAAAAAACAGATAATCTCTAATTTAGCAGTCCTATATTACCTTAGGGAAATGGAGCAAAAGATTTTCCACATCCTTCTTTCAGGACATTTGGCTCATCAGATAGTACAAGGTAATCATCAGCTGCAGTGCCCCATAAGAAAGGCAATGAATAATCAGCATCCTAGCAAAACAAATAGTTATTGGTCAAGGAATGCTTAATATTTTATATGGGAACAAAATATGTTGAAATAAATACTCGGGCCACCATTCTGTTATTGGGAAATTGGAAGTGCAGCCTATGATAGATCATATGAGCATAATTTTTGGGGTAACAGGTGCTAGTAGCCCATCTGATTATAAATAGCTAATCTTCCCCCTTCCCTCTCCCGAAAAAGTTATTAGAGAAACGTTATGGGAAAATAACTTAAATTTATTTCAACGAAGTAGGAGTATGGGAAAATCTTGGGAAATTGCTTTGGCACATTTGCAAAGGAATACAAACTATCAGACTGGAATCTTAAAAGTTTTCGGCAAAGAGATATATTTACAAGCCAAACTCCCATATCATGTACCCTATTAGAAAAGCAAGTTGAAAATTATTTCCAAGACTCAAGAGCAGATCTCAAGAATTTAAAGCAATCCATTAAAACAAAAAGTCGGGCTGGAAGATTGGGAACCAATTTAAATCACTGTTCTGTTTCAAGTAAGTGATAGTCTTATTTTCCTACATCAAAGTTGTAAAATAAATCAGATAAGCCCAATGTCATTACAGTCATTATTGGTCAACCCAATATTCTAATAATGGCTGTAAGGATAACCACCAAGTAAATATTTCTTTAGATTACAACGTTTCCTTAGAAAAGGCCAACTCTGCTACATGAATTAGCAATGATCAGTGAGGGGTAGTTTTAGTTATAATGACAAATGCAGATGACCTTTTACCATGGATAGAATTTTTCATAGGATCTTACAATGGATAGATTCTGCCATCTGGACTATGGGATCAAATAGAAAGTCATGAATTTAAAAACAGAGTACATAACTTTAACTGCCACTTCATTTCAGAAATATCCACATTGTAAAAGTCAACGCCTTCAAAGCACTAGATCCATAATGCAGGTTAATAGACGCTACAAAATGCTGTTACCACACTGTTTCCAGTGAGGATGGAACCTGAAGACCATGAGTTCACTGGAAGCCTGGTAAATTATCCACCTTACCCTTAGGCCACAAGCTAATTGGAGAGTCATAATACAAGCTAATTGGAGAGTCATAATAATTTATCTTCGGGGTGGTAATTTGAATTTCTTAAAAGATTCTTATCAAAGGGGGGTTTCATAAGCTTCCCATGTGCTCTGTGAAATTCTTCTCATCACACGCCATGTACTAATGTTAAGGTATTCCAGAAAATAGAGAAGATGGAAGGGAGTCTACAGTGTGAGCATGTCCACGATAGTAAAATGGTAAATCTATGGACTAAATCAAACAAACAGGGTCTTATATTTTTTCAAAACGAGCCCTATCCTCTGTCAACTGCAGGATCAAGAAATCATCATATGCCATCTATGAATGTGAAGGTACTCCAAAAAACAGACCAGATTGGAGGGAGTCTGCAGTGTGAGTGTGTCCAGGCTAAAAAATTGGAAATCTATGGACTAAATAAAACAAGCAGGAGGGTCTTATAATTTTTCAAAATGCCCCTTATCCCCTCTCAACTGCAGGATCAAGAAAATCGATTCCCTAGAAATGACTATGAAAGGAGAAATATTGGAATCCCTCATTTATTATCTGAGAAAGGTATGTAGCATGAAGGATTGAAGGAAATGTGCGATTAAGTAGGGTTGACATGGGAACGATATAAGTTTTTATGTCAAATATTTCAATGGAAAATACAAAATAAAGCACATAAAAGGAAAGGATGAGAAAGAAAGCGTACAGCTACTGTAAAGAACGAAGGCAAACTTCCCTAATAGATCTCTAACAACCTCATCTGCACGGTAAGTACCCCTATCTCTGAGAGTCCGATAAGATTCTATGATAATCGCCACTTCATCTGCAGATTTGTTGAGATCATATCATTGTCTCAACACCACTACATTATCCAAGATACCCTCGAATATGCAGAATATGTCATCCACAACTCTGAAAGCTCTGCAAAATTCAAGAACACCAAACTAAAAAAAATAGATCTATAAGAAAAGAGATCCAAGAACCATCGACTATAAAAACAAATCTAATCTAAAAATATTCAAGAACAACAAATTGAGAACAGAATGCATGCCTGGGTGTGAGTAGAGGCTGGCCTGAGTGACTGTAGGCCATCGCACCGACATTGCCCAAGTTAATGCAGACGGTTCCAGAATGAGTAGAAACGAATAATTGAAGGAGACCATGGCGAATATCTTGAAAATGCGCAAACCAATTATTTTTAAATTTTCACCCATTATAAGTTTGACCCAAAAAAATCCAAAATAAAAAAAGAATTAAATACACGACCGCTTCAGAAAATCTTCAAAGAAGATGCCCCATTCCACTGAATTTTTTTATCCCAAAGCAAAACACACAACCTGCTAGCCAAATGAAAGACAAAATTCGATTTACATATAGAAGAAAGGAATGTTTGTAATCTAGTGAATCCACATTTCGGTGCTGTGTGTAAATTTCCAGCCATCGAACTATAGCAGAGATATATGGCGTCTGCTGTTACAGCCAGTAGCAAGAAATCTCCCCACGTGCTAGCCATTCCATTCCCTGAACATAACCAATTGATTCCATTTCTCGAATTTTCCTATCGACTGGCGTTCCATGGAATCTCTGTCATGATTCTCACAACGCATTCTCATTCCCCCCCTCTGCAACATTTCTTACAGCGAGAAAAAACAGAGTCCCTGGACATTCGGCCTCTGTACATCCCCCTCCCATCGGATCAAAAGGAACTGCAAGAAGATATTCCCCGGAAATCTGTCCCTCTTCTCTTCTACTGATTTTGACTATTAGCAAAGCCAATCGAGCAGTGGATCCAACAGCAGAGGCCACGCCCTGTGTGCATCATTAGCGACTTCTACCTCAGCTAGACTCAGAAAATCTCTGCCAAACTCGCGATCCCCATAGTCATTTTCCACACATCCAGTGCATTTGGGGCCTGCGTAGACAATTCCCTGTGGACACACATGCCACATCTCAAGGTCAAGACCGACGACGAGTATTTGTGGTGCTTGTTCTCCGAAATTGCAAAGAATAAACAAAAATTGCACGACACATATGAACAATTTCCCGCTGAATGTGGACGCCAGGTGTCAGTGTTGTTGCACGTTGAATGTAGAGGTCAGGGGTCAATGTTGTCAACGTTAGAAACAAGAGGACGACGAAAGTCTCTTTCAAAGGAAGACCTATCGACCTAAACATAGGCAATATCGCTACACAATTCTATTTCCAAAGTCCACACAATTATTGTAATGCTATTGGCCATTTTCAAGAGGTGAATATCACAGATTCAAACCAATGATAGGATGGAAATTATCGACAATAATTCTTGTCATTCTCAAGTGCACAACATCATGGAAATTGGTTTGCAAACCAGGCTGGTTGGCGTGTACTTGCAATGGGGATGAGATACTTGAAATCGACTTTGACCAACATTCATTTGAAGATGTTGTCTAGGTAACCCACATCAAGTTGAAAGATAAAAAAATAGGTGTATTATTTCCTAAATGAAAATGTCAAGGTTGTTATTCCTTGAAAAAATTCACTCTCAATAGAAATTGGTAGAAAATATAGTATACAACTTAGAAAGGAAAAATCTACAGTTGGGAGTTATCCCAATACTCCATTCTCACTCGTTGTGCAATGATGGAAGCTTGAAGAACAAGTAATTTTCACCAGTCTTGGACCAAATCCATAAGAAAAGGATAACATATTATTACCTTCTTGAATGCCCACATTGAATTCTGCAACATGCACAATCATATCTCATTAGCCACCCTCTAAAAAAGTGTCGTTGTTTCACAGTTATGGAAGTCAGAAGCTGAAAAAGAACACATGCATGTTGAATCCATAGGTGTTATAAAGAAAAATTAGTTTTTTCCTGACACCTCAAGCCTTGATGACACAACTTTAAAGGAAACTTAGAGTCTGAATAGAGTCGTTGATAGGGAAACACAAAGAACGATGCGCAGAGGATCGAACGCACCAACACACTTGCTGAAATAGAGATAAATTATAAACATCGTTGGTAATGATTTGGGCCCATTTAGCGATAGAACCACATGAAGTGCCTAGTTCAGTTTAGTGGTTTGATCTTGCAAATCTATGGGTACATCCAAATATCGTGTCGATACGCTTGGTGTTGATAACGCTCTATAATAAGATATCTACAACCACAAAAATAATATGACTGTACAACATCAACAAAGGGACCAAACATCTTCTCCTCTCAGTCTAGTGTGATAGAATTGTTCACTTGGGCTTAATCATTATCTCTAAAGGCATTGAAGTGATCACACCATAGAAGAGCCAGAAATCCTTCATATAACATCGCTCAATTTTCCATTAACAACTAAACACGCATCAAACTTTTCAGAACAAAGAAAATACATAAAACAAATATCTTAGTGCACTTTGTGTACACAATAGGGATTCTATCTTCAGAGTTCTCCCATCTTTATGGGCCTTCCTGCTGGTGTCAAAGTATGAATCATGCAATTCACCCAATCCACATTTGATATTAAACACGGGGTTCTCTAGGTTATATCAAGGCTATCGTGCACTGTATGTGTAGGCTACAATTTCCTTACCCAACATTGAACATTAATTATAAATTCATCAATGTGTAACAACAAGAAATACTGTAACAACAAATAAGAGTAACAACAAGTAATCACTATAATATCAATATGAGTAAAAACAATTACGACTCACAATAACGCACTGATAAACATTCACAATAATAATAAACTCATGGAAGTATACCTAGCACATAGCTAATCGACCAACACCTAGTCAAGAGAGTGGGTCGAACTCCCTGATCAGGGTTGTGGCAAGATCAATGAATCACGATATGCTCAGAAGATCAACTTGTCACTAATAAAATAAATATTACAAGTATGTTGTTACAGACTCAAAGTTAGATTATTTCTCCTATAACCTTAATGACTCTTAACAGTGATAGCTTTCACAGCCCACAACTCTACTTTATATGATTTATCAATAATAAAGCTCCTAGAATTACAACATTGTCTAAATTTAATTACATGGTGGTTTTCATAATGAAACAAAATGTTAAAAGATAGAAGTGTGTCAATCGAAATATTGATTCACTGTTGTAGCCAGTATTCAAGGATAGCGTTGCTAACTTTGATAGCATCATTTAGTGAATCATAGTCCTAGTCATTCTCCCTTTAAATGTATAGAAATAGTTGAATTAGGAAGCCACTCAGGTAATAATCCCTGACACATATGCTTCATTGACCAATAATCCATAAAGACATGACAACGGGTATACCTATGCATTTTAAGATATCGATTAACCACTATTGGCGTGAAATGAATAAAAAGAAAAAGGTAAAACTGTGAGTAAAGTTACATAAATCTAGCCTCCAACATCTCTCTCCCCCCAATTATCCTTATAGCATGTCGTCATGTAGTTCATCACTTGTGCAAGTCTGGGTTAGAGCTGTGATGATTAGCGTGAAGTTGTGCAAGATCATATTTTGTAGACATCTATGTTCACGAAGGCTTATATCCATCTATCTTAATTACTTCTTTCCACCAATCCTTAACTGCCTCATAAGCTAGAGTGTATTGATCAGCTAGTAGCTAGATGATGGGAAATCTAAACCTCAAACCCATCCATCAAACCCCACGAAGGCAAATGCATGCAATATATCGAGGTACCCGATTTAGAGCTCGAGCAAAATTGGGGGCCCCAAAAGTCTCACATATCCTGGCAGTTGATGACGAGAGAATCCATCATTTGTAGCCATTGTCTCGAGCCTCCTCCAGACAAGTGAATATTTATTTTGTGCATATATAAATGCACCATTATTGAGTTACCAACATCTCTTATTTTCATCCCTCAATCTCCAAGAGGGTTTCATGTATGTTATAAACATTCACAGACTAATAGTTCTCCATCCGAACAACAAGTGGCCTATTTTCTTGATTTTCTTGAAACGTTTCAAAGGTATATTTCCATTCAACCAGGTTGACTATGTAGGAGGTAAAGGCTCTCAGTTGAATGTCACCTACATATGGGACTGGATTAAATGATGGTCATTGCCCAGAAAGTAGTCATGCATGTACAACTCGCAGATAAAATGTTGATCCAAAATATTTTGGCATCTCATGATGCATAGAAATTGCATTGAATCTTCCATCACATGACTCAGCTCTTGGATAACACTTTCTAAAAAAAATAATAGAAATTTTTCATGGAGGAACATGGTGTAGCTATGAGCAAGGGGGTGGAAAGCCATTGCCTACAGTGCCACAATGAACATCTCTTCCTTATGATGCTTTAATAGATTCACATGTTCTTCCAGTCCCTTAATTCACTTCTATTGTTTCTCATGCTTCCTCCTTTACTTCTCTATCTATTCTATGTAGCCAAATACTATTTTTGTAGCTTTCTCACGAGTTTTCCTTATTCCTTCCCGGTGTTCTTCTAAAGGAATGGCCCCTTGTTGAAACCGACCTGTTGTAGCTTTCCACTTTTGAATTTTAGTAGACATGAAAAACTCTCGTGCCTCAATCATATGCAAAAATGACTCTGTGTGTATAGCCACTGAAGTCGTTGGCCTATCTTTGATCTTTCTTGCAACTGAAATAGTTTCAGGCTGGGGCTTCGCAAAATGTTTCCTATGATTTCTCACTCTTCTTCGTAAGCACCACATCCATTTCCTTAGTTTCATGATTTCTATTTTCAACTACATATTCTCTAAATTGTGCCTACTATATTTCCTTAAGAGGGGGTCTCCTTCTTGCACATTTCTCAATAAACTCTTTTTTAATAGGAACTTCTTCCACAAGTCCCGTAGCTAGTCCAGGACCTAGTGGCTTGATAAAACCATCAACTGGTTCTTATTTTACTCTGATTTCTACCATTTTTCCTTGACTCGAGGAATAGTCCTGCCATATCCTTCTTCAAGTCTGAGGACGTCTACATATTCCCTCTGTGACTCTAGATTCACTACAGTGTCTCATGGGGTAATGTCTTTGACACCCTCCTCTTTTAGTTTCTCTGCTTCCTGACCATCCTCTTCAACCAGTACATGAATAGTTCCTAGCCCTTGCAAGTTAACTTTGTCAGAAACTTCCTCTTCCATTTTATCAGAATGGTTTCTAACCCTTGCGGGTTAGTCTTACCAACAACACCCTCCTCTGTCTACTCAGGAATGGTTTCTAACCCTTGCGGACCAATCTGATAAAGAGCGTCCTCTTCCATCTACTTGGGAATGGTTTCTAACCCTTGCGGGTTAGTCTTATCAGCAACACAGTCCTCAGTTTACTCAGGACTGGTTTCTAACCCTTACAGATTAATCTGATCAGTAGTGTCCTCTTCCATCTGGTAAGGAATGGTATTTGTAGATGTAGTACCAGCCATAGCTTCTTCATTTTTTCCTTCGGTCGACACTAGTTCTTGTGTGGCAATGTCAACCTCCAACCAATTCTTTCACCAATCGACACTGGTTTTTGAATAACAATGTCGATAATGGTTCCCTCAACTTTCCCAACAAATTTTAGGATCAAGGAAGAAGCTTATTCTTTCTCCATGCATCTAGAGGAACAATTTTCCTTTCCCCTTTTGGAAAAGATGCAAGAAAGGGAGAGCCAGTAATAATTTCATCAGTTTTCATTCTCTTAATGCCTGCTGATGCAGGCCCTCCTTCCTCTTCTTCTATGTTCACCGGTTGTTCTATGCTTCCTTTTTCTCTTCCTGCATATGCTTCTTCCAAGTTGTCCTTTTTCCCAGCAACTGACATTGTCTTGTTAGGTCCCTATACTACTAGTGTAACCCCTTAGTGTTATTAATACAACCCCCTTATTATATCGTTGTGCCCATGTAGTCCCCATATTGTTATTATTGTGCCCTTACATTATTATTGTTATGTTGGCTCTGATTATATTATGACCCCTTAGACTCCTATATATAGAAAGAAGGCCTTGTCATTTGTATCATCCAACAATTATTCATTTGTGTAATGTAAAGGAGGTTTCCCCCTCGACGAGGATTATTTATAAGGTTTTTATCTATCTTTTCTATCTTTTTGTGAGCTAGTTTCATAACATTTGGTATTAGCGCTTTGGATTCTAGGGTTTCACTGCTCCAAATAGGTCATCATGGCATTGTCACTATAACTCATTTTCTGCGACGTTTCAGAAGAGAAAAAAAAACCATTGGATATGAAATTGCATTGAACCATGGGTCTAAAGTTTAGATCTTGTCTCACTTTATTTTCAGAGATATGATCTGAGCAAGTTAGGGTTTTTGCAAGCTCCAAAATTTCATCTAAAATAGGTCATCATGGAATGTTCACTATACCATTTTTTCTACGAAGCTTTAGAAGCTAAAAACAAAATCCATTTGGGAAGAAACTAGTATGAACCTCAGGTCCAAATTTTAGATCTTGGCTTGCTATATTTTTGGATATATGATTTGAGGAAGTTATGGTCTTTGTAGACTCAAAAATTACATCCTAACTAGGTGAGCTTGGGAAAAGCATCATAACTTTCTCTCTGAGCATCAGATTGAAATTTTGTAAGAAGTTACAGAAGTAGGATGGATTGTATCTTGTTTGGGTATAAGTTTAAGAACCTAAGGTTGAAACATTGACATGTGGCATGCTGTACAATTTCACTCTACTATAATTAGGTCATCGCGGGAGATTGAGAATAAATATTTCTTCAAGAATCCAATTGTGATCAGATTTGGAGAGTTAGAAAGAGGAATCAGAGGGCTATTATAGGCCAACATTTTGGAACTTAAAGATCCGAAATTACAGAGTTACAGTCATTTTAAGATCGAGCTCCTAAAATCAAGAAAAAGCGAGATGAGGAAGTTTGATGGCAAGGATCCGGTAAATTGGATACTATAGATGGAGAAATATTTTGATCTACACAGTGTACCATTGTTACAAAAGGTACGTATTACATCTAACTATTTAGAATTGAATCAATTTTTATGGTATAAAGGGCTTTGTTCTCGTAAACCACTTGTCACGTGGTCAACTTTCACAGAGGAAATGATAGCACATTATGAGGATACCAAGAGAAACACCTTCTTTAGCCAATTTATAAATCTCAAACAAAAGTGTTCAATGGCAAAGCACATTGAGGACTTTCAAAAATTGAATATAAGGGAAAATGATATTCCAGAGAAGCAAAGGATTGATGTCTCCATAGGGACTTTAAAAGGATAACCTTCAACATGAGGTTCGTCTTTGGGAGCCTGATTCATTAGAGATGAAATTTAGGTCGACAAGAAAAGTGGAAAGCAAAATTATGGAAACAATGAATTCTATTCCCTCACAACTACAAATATGGAAGTGTTGTTTCTCCTAGCCTTCCACAACCTACAAGGTTGACACCACAACAATTGGAAGAAAAAACAGCAAAAGGTTTTTGTTACAATTGTGATAACAAATACGTTAAAGGTCATAAGTGTGCTGAGAAGAAATTATTTTACATTGATTGTGAAGAGGAGGAAGAAAAGGATCAAGAAACATAAAAGGAAGAGGATATACACTAGGAACCAACCCCAGAGAAAGATGAAATGAATCTTACCATATCTTTTAAAGCATTGGAAATAATTACCACTCCTCAAACTCTCAAGATAGAAGGACATATCAAGAAGAAAAAGGTTGAAGAAGTGAAAGATCACATCGAGAAAGAAGAAATGAATCTGACTATATCTTGTAATGCATTGGCCAGAATTACCACTCCTCAAACTATCAAGATAGAAGGACATATGAAGAAGAAAAATGTTCAAGAAGTGAAACATCACATCGAGCATTAAGAAATGAATCCGACCATATCTTGTAATGCATTGGAAAAAATTACCACTCCTCAAACTCTCAAGATAGAAGGAAATATCAAGAAGAAAAAGATTCAAGCAGTGAAAGATCACATTGAGCATCAACAACAAGTCCTCCAACTTTTAAAGGATAACACCACTTTGGACCAGAATCAAATGAAACAACAAGTAGATCAACATTGTATTGAAATAAGTTTTGATGTAGGTGATTGGGTATGTTTACATCTACATTTCAAGCAAGCTATTTATAAGAAGGAAATGTTAGTGATACTACATGCACTTAAGAAATGGTGACCTCACCTAATGGGAAGACACTTCAAGGTAAAAATGGATCATGGTAGTCTTAAATAATTTTTAGAACAAAGATTATCTTTAGAAGAATAGAAAAAATGGGTCACAAATATGTTAGGTTATGACTTTGAAATCATGTAGAAAAAAGGGAAGCAAAATGTTCTTGCATATACACTCTCAAAAAAGGATGAGGATGTGCAAGCATTGTTTTGTGCTATTTCTATTATCCAACCATATGCAATAAACAAAGTAAGGGATGAATGGAAGAAGGATGAAGAAGTTTGGCCACTAGTTCAAAAGTTGCAGAATATCCCAGTTCAAACAATATTTCCATAACTTGATGCGGAAGGAAAAATCATATTTGAGCCTCGAGCAATGATAAAAACAATAACCAAACAACTACAAAATTGATCAATTTCAGAGTATCTCATCAAGTGGAAGGACTTACCCATTGAAGATTCCACATGGGAGGACAAGAATTTTATACAAAGGCATCAAGAACTACTCAAGCATTGAGGACAACACTTTTTGAAGGAGAGGGCATGTTAGGTCCCTATACTACTAGTGTAATCGCTTATTGTTATTAACACAGCCCCCTTATATATTGTTGTGCCCATGTAGTCCCCATATTATTATTACTGTTCCCCATAGAAGCCCACTATTGTTATTATTGTGCTCGTACATTATTATTGTTATGTCGACTCTGATTATATTATGACCCCTTATACTTATATATATAGAAAGGAGGTCTTGTGATTTGTATCATCCAAGAATTGTTCATTTCCGTAATGTAAAGGAGGTTGCCCCCTCGAAGAGGCTTATTTCTAAGGCATTTATCTATCTTTTCTATATATTTGTGAGCTGGTTTCATATTATGTCTCTTGTGGAGTGGTGTTGACTACAACCCTTGTTTCCTCCAAAGGTTCCACATTCATTTGAATAGGTGGTATTGGTTCTTGTGTGACAACACCACCTACATTTTCAACCATAGGTTCTTTAACTATTTGGACAAGTGGTGTTGGTTCTTATGTATAGCACCACATACATTCTCAACCAAAATTTCTTCAATTTTTTGGACAAGTGATGTTGGTTCTTGTGTGTTAGCACCACCTATAACTCCATCCAAGGATGGTGATTCTCCTCTTAAATTAGCAGTCCATGTTGGTTCTTATGGAGAAGCATCCATGACACTCCCCTCTATCTCCATTGGATCTATCTATATTGGGCCAATAGGTGACATTGGAATAACGTCGTCTATGACCTCTTCTTCTACTGCTAAGTCTTCTTCCTCCTCCCTTGAAGGCAACATACCTACAAGTTCTTCTTCTACTAGATCGGTGAATTATGGGCAAGCCACATAGGATCAAGATAAATCATGCACCAACAATAATCTAACCTACCCATGATTTGCAAGAACAGCTAATGGTTGTCGAGACCGGAAGGTAGATTGCCACATTAAGTGAAGGCTTCTCCATAGGAAGTATGGCATGTCCAAAGCATGAGCCTACGCATGCCAAAACTGAAGGCATGGAAGGAGTTTGAAATGATACTTAAATAGTGTAGAGAAAATACCTTCATAGGTAACATACCTCATAACAAAATATGCCACCTCACCCCACTGATATGGAAGAGATTTATGATCATACCCTCTTCCTTTCCAAATTGTTTTCTACTCATCCTGCAAATTTTTTTTAGGAAACTATAGCGAAGGAGACTTCTAAGAGAACCATTTCTAATGTCCTTCCTATAATCCACTGGCAATCGAAATAGCTTCCTTCGTGAAAAAAATATCCAATCCAAAGACTCTAGAATGACTTCCTTCTAGGTTTAATTCAAATTAAACTCTGATGGATTCATCAAATCCTTGTAGCCTCTTAAAATTCACATGCCACCCTACATCCAAGAAGACATGCTAAACATTTGCATTGCAGCAACTGCTTTGTGCTCTCTAGTTCATGTCTCACAGCCTGCCCACCAATTTTGCAATGGCTTGGTAACAACACTTCAAAGTAACAGGAAACTGTCGAGAAGGAGTGCCAATAGGTAGATTTGCAATGAGAGTTGTGATAAGGATGGGGTGCAATGAGAGTGAAAACCGGGAGGATAAGGGTGAAATATGGAAAAATCATGGCATATAACAGTAATAATGTATGATAATAATGGTAATTACTTCGCAGCATTGGAAAGGACCATTCATTAGTACAACAATACTAACTTCAAGTCTCAATGCGTATCATGAAAAGTATGGTGGAAAATCATGGAGTGAATGTGCTTAGCACAAGGTTTAATAATGATAATAATAAGTCATTATTATAACATCTTTCTCATTTATTATAGCACTTTCACCCAACTAAAGGATGACCATCCACGGTCATATCAAGTCATGTCACATGAGTTATTAATCAAATCCACAAACTCAATTAGGGACGTACCTGGAAACTTACCTTGATAGAGTAACAACAGTTGAGGAGTAACAAAACCATAGGGAGTAACAACACCAAAGGAGTAATGACATCGGGGGATTCACAACACCAGAGGAGTAATAACACTGGAATACATAGACAAAATCACGACAAAGTAACAATACTAGAATACTTAGATGAAATCGCAATGGAGTAACAACACTAGAATACTTAGACAAAATTGTCATTGCCATGGAGTAAAACACTAGAGGAGTAATAACACCAAAGGAGTAACAAAACCAGAGGAGTAACAATGCTAGTGATCTACTTGCTAGAAAATGATTGATGGGGTAGTAACAACATTATATATATCATTAATATATATATATATCATAGATATATATATATCAGCGGGTGTAGAGGAGGAATTCCCTGCACTAATAACTTCGAAACTAGAGTTATCAGAGAGATATTTAATAAAGGATTCTCTTGAAGTTTTATGGTGATATAATCTAAGACAATTTCCATTCTCGATCAAAGGAGTATGTGCCTTATCAATTTCTACAAGTCTAACAGTCCCATTATTGAACACCTTGTCAACTTCATATGGTCCCATCCACCTAGAGCAAAGTTTTCCCTTAAAATCCTTGAACTGAGAATTATAGAGTAATGCCAAAAATCCTCTTTGAAACACCTTTCTCATAATGAATTTATCATCCATTTAGCTCGCTGCTATTTGATTGCAACAGTATTCCAGACATCTATCAAACAAATTTCATCCAACTCATTCAATTGTTCTAATCATTGCTTTTAGACTTTTGAAATATCTAAACCTACTTCAAAGGTTGTCCTGAGTGTCTTAATTTCGAATTCCATAGGAAACAAAGGGGATTTCCTATGGAAAAGCTCATATGGTGAAAACTGTGTTGTGTTCTGCCATGTTGTTCGATACACCCACAGTGCCTTAGAAAGTTTTCCAAACCAATTTCAGTGATGGTTCACTACAGTCTTTGTAAGAATATTCTCTAGTACCTTGTTTGTGCTTTTGACTTGACCATTCACCTAAGGATGATATGGAGATGTTACCATATTCTTGATTCCATACTTTTTCATCAGTCCTGCTATCAGATGTGATGTAAATTGTGCCCCTCCATCTAAAACTATCTCTTTAGGAGCTCTGTACTATGCAAGAATTTCTTCAAATAAAAATTCCGAGACAACCTATTTTGTTTCTTTCACAACAACCTTGGCCTGTACCCACTTTTTTATGTAATCTGTGTGGACCAGAGTGTGAACTTTCTGCTGTGAAGGAAGACTCAATGGCCCAACGAAATCGATATGCTGTCTTTTAAAGGAATCATGAGCTATTTGGATCTGTAACAACATTTCATCTACTCGACAAGGTTGACCCATCCGTTGGAAACTATTGCACCCTCTAACATATTTCGTTGCATCACAAAAAATAGAAGGCCAACAACATCCCATTTGTAACACCTTATGACCCATCCGCTTCTATGCAAAATGTCCCCCATAGGGGCCATCATGAGAATATCTTAGGAAATCATAGATGTCATCTCCACTTATGCAGTGCCAAATTTGTTGATATGATCCTGTGTAAAAGAGATATCTCTCTATCCATGAATAATGAGCACTATGATGGATAATCCTTCATTGTTCTCTGTAAGGCAAGTGTTGAGGCACATTTCCTATAGCAATAAAGTTAGCAATACTTTCATACCACGGAGTGTGAATGGAAATTGCAAAAATATGTTCATATGGAAAACGATCCTCTACAAGAGTACCTTCATGACTAGAATCCATCCTAGATAGGAAATATGTGACTACATTATCTTTGCCTAGTTTGTCTACAATGGTAATATCAAACTCTTAAACTAATAGTAACCATCTTGTAACACGACCAAGCATTATTGATTATTTCATGAGATACCTTATAGTTGTATGATCTGTGTGCACCAAAGTAGGATAACATATGATATAATTCCAAAATTTATTGATATCATGAATGACATCCAAGAACTCCTTTTCAATTACCATATAGTTTAATTCAACAGGGGTCACATTCTTGCCGACATAGTAAATTGCATATGGTTTCTTGTCTTCCTGTTACCCTAGAACCACCCGTACTAATGTATGAGAAGAATCCGTAGAGATGTGAAATGGGAGTTTCCAGTCAAGAATGCATAATATCGGAGCCTTGCAGACTAGTTCTTTGATTTCTGCAAAATATGCTTCACATTCATCTGCCCACACAAATTCTATATCCTTAGGTAACAATTAGAAAAGTGGCAATGCTATTTTAGAAAAAAGTTCTATGAAACGCTTATAATAGCCAACATAACCAATAAATTTGCGTACATGTGTTAGTGTCTTAGTCATAGGAAATTTTAGTATTACCTTTACCTTCGTAGGATCAACCCAAATTCCTACAGCTAAAAGTAAGTGTCCCAACGCTATTCCTTCTTTCATCATCATATGAAATTTGACTATACTAAGAGAAACATGCATTTTCTTACATATTTCAAGTACTTTCTCTAATTTTTTCAAAGTTTCTGTAAAAGAATCCCCATATGGGATAAATTCGTCCATGTAAATCTCAACACTATCATTAACCAGATCATAAAAAATTCCTAATATTTCCCCTTGAAAGGTAGCATGTGTATTACAGAGGCCAAATGGAAGGATTGAGTAAGAAAAGGTTCCCCAAGGGCATGTGAAGGTATTTTTGTCTTGATCCTTGGGACCTCTTTTTATCTTATTGTATGTGGTAAATCCATCCAGAAAGGCGAAAAATGCCTTCTCGACTAATGTGTCGAGGACTTGGTCAATAAAGGGTAAGGGAAAATGGTCTTTCTGAGTTGCTTTGTTTAGTTCCCTGTAATCAATGCAGATCTTCCACTTTCCATTCTTCTTAGGAACAATGACCAATAGGGAAACCCATTAACTATCTGATATCAAATAAATAAAATCCACATCTAATAGCTTATGCAATTCATCTTTGAAAATGTTTTTAAAGGCACAATTCATTCTTCTTTGTGGCTACCTAATAGGTCGAAATTCCTCTTTAATGTATATATGATGTGTACATAAATCAACATGGATTCCTTTCATGTCGATATACTCCCAAGCACAAGCTTCTTTATGCTCCTAAAGGAATTTTAGGAGTTGTTCGGATTTTGAGTGTGAAAGGTGAGGATTAATATTCAATGTTTTCCCTGGTTCAATTTCTACAAGAACACTATTATGAGGTACAATTTCAAGAATGTTTTCTATTTTTGTATCTAGCTCAATATCTTCTTGAATATTGCAACTCATGATAGTTTCTAACAGCTGATGGGTTGAATAAAAAATGAAGTTAGGATTGCTGAGAAAGGTGCTAATGGCATCATCATTTATTTCATCTTTAAAATAGAGAGCCTCGCTGATGGTAAGGATGGGTCTAATTTCTTGATTCTCAGAATCAAGCTCTTTGGTAGGTAGAGATGTTTGAATCAAGGTAAATCCAGGTTTATTTGATGACCTTGGTTCTGTAGGGGGATAAAGGATAAGTTTCTTTCTAACTTCCCCATTGGATATTACCATGTTTCCTGACCGACACCCAATGTAAGAATTTGTGGTTGTGAGCCAAGGTCTTCCTAAAATCAAAGGATTCCCACCAGCTGGGGATTGGGTATGTAAAACCAAAAGGTCAACGGGGTACTACCATAAGTCTACCGAAATAGTGATATATTCCAGCTTCCCTATCGGTCTAATAGTAGACTGATCTACGAATTCTACGATGGTGGGAGTTGGTTTAAGGTTCTGCAGACCGAAGGTAATCACGGTTGCATAGGTTAAAACATTAATCACATCCCCCAATTATACTAGTACATTTGGGATATTCACCCCATTAATCTTCACTGTAAGAATCAGATTCTGAGGATCCCCATAATTTGACAGGCATGGATTTCCCCAACATTATATTTGATAATTTACCCATAACATGAATAGTAAGTGGGTCCTTTGGTTTTCTTCCAGGTTTCTTAGAACAATGTTCTTTAATTGGCTTAGCGTAAATTGGTACGTCCTTCATAACCTGAAGTAATGCAATTTTAACAAATAAATTTCACCATTCTCCTAAAAATTCAAATTCGGGATGAGGACTTTATTTTCTCAAAGATAATCTTTCAATATATGCTGGACCAGTCTCACACCATCTAGTAACAATATTTTGTGAAGGGGTTTGTTTCTTTATAAGAATCTATGTTGGCTCATCCCCTATCATTCTTTTTTCTGGTTCTAAGACTTCATCATTAGTATCCTCAACAATTATAGGTGAAGTCTAAGTATTGACCACCCAACCAAATCAAATATATATTTCATTACATTCCATAATGTCAATACTATATGTAGGCACGTTGAGTGTCTAAACCTATTGAGCCCCTCTATTTTTTCGATTCAGATTAGGTTGGACAAGTAGTTGAGGACAAAGTGGATGATTACTAGTGAGCACATTAGCAGGCAGTTGTAGTTGTTGTTGTGGCATAGGTTGGGAGAATTGTCTTGAAGGAGGAGGAGGAGATCCATGCCACTTTTGGAACCATGAAGAATTTGGACTAGATTGAGGATACCAGGGTCGCGAGGGCATTGGATATTGGTAAGAATACAACCAAGAAGGTGTAAACGGTATAGGCTGCTGACCAAAATTCATATTATTAAAATATTGAGATGGGTCTTGAGGCATACCTTTATTCATGTTTGGTGGTGATGGTTTCCATGGTTTCCTTAATCCCATAAAACAATTCTTATATGATTCTTCATTCATTTCCTAAATGATTGCCTTCAATCCAAGAATAGATGAGCAAGTTCTAGTGGAATGACTGCATTCACATATTTCACATCTATCCAAAAAATTTAATGGACATTCATTCAACATATGATTCTTTCTACATTGAGGGCCAAAAATAGACATGGCCTTCTCTGATTTCATCTGCTTTTGTTTTGCTTGCAACACGTCTATCTGTAATGATAATTTGCTCAAGGTATCGGTTCTTAGGTTGTCCAACATATTCCCAATTTTAGCCTTTATTACTCCATCGCTAGATGATTTGAGAGTTTAGATTCCCTGCCTTTATCTCGCAGCCCCTCGTGAACACTTGATGCATAACTCACAGATGGTATCAAATTCCTCCTTTCATACATCTTATTTCCCTACTACGTTCAATAGCTCTAGATATTCCTCCCTCAATGCTTTGAGAAAAATGGTCTTCAATATATTCTTATCTAGGTCACTATGACCTAATCTCTACAAACTGTATTGAAAATGTTCTACAAAATCTTGCATATTCCTGTCCTTTTCTACATAATATTAAAATTTTCTTCCTTTACATCCTCGGATTTGCAGTAGTCCTTATATTTCTCAATGAAAATCAACTTCATATCATCCCATGTAACAATAGATTTTCCTCCTAAACCCATAAACCATCTCAAAGATGTGCCCTTCAAAGTAGTGGGTAATATCTTTAATTTATGAGCATTATAAATGTAATCAGACCCCAAAAAACAATTTTGAATTCAGAAATGAATGTATCTGGATCCTCAGAAGTAAGACCATGGAAATTAGGTAGTGTCGTCAAAGGAATAGGCTTCATAGGTGCATTACCTCTCATATCTCCAATTGGAAATTCAATTGAAGATGTTGCAAGAGCCATGAATATCTGCCAATATCACTTGGAATTTCAATAGGTTCTGGCTCTAGCCCTCAAATGTTATTCCTCTGAACTTGCAATATGCAGTTCCTCAGATCCTCTACTTGCCAATTCTTCTTCCATGAATTGCACTTCTGCTATTGCAGGTGGTTCTAGTTGTGAAAATGATTGTCCCGCATATCTCATATGAGACCTTACCCTAGTAGCAGCTCGTGATGATGCTCGAGACTCAACCATTTAGATGATCTCGTGGATGTAATTTTGTATACCCAAATCAACCCCTTTTATTTTTAGGGGTCTTCCTCTACCCCTTTTATTGGTCTTTCTTTTCATACAATTGGGAAATAAAATGGAAACATTCAAACAAATTAAAAGCTCAAGACCTAGACCAGGAGAAGAAATTACCTCCCTAGGATGAGAGAGTGGCCCCTAAATAAAAAAGAAAAAAAAGAGAAAGAAAATAAGCAAAAGAAGAGAAATCAAGCTAAGGGCCTAAAACAAGGCAAAAAATAAAACTTCCCTTCCCAGGATGAGAGAGAAATACTTATAAAAGCAAATAAACCAATCTAAATCTCTAGACCTAGAGCAAGGTGATAAAAACTTCCTTCCTGAGGACGAGACAATAATCCTACCAAAAAAAATAGTAATGAACCAAGTAACCAAATGATCTAATACTTAGGACCTAGAGAAAGGTGTAAGATTCCTTCCCCAGGACGAGAGATTGATCCTATGGTCAATATTGGTTGTACTTTCATGCCTTTGATAGCCTCCTCGAAAATGGCGCCAAGATGTTGATCTCGAAGTATGAATCATGCAATTCACCCAATCCACATTTAATTATCAACCTGGGGTTCTACCAGTCTTTCGAGGCTATCATGCATTGTATGTGTAGGCCACAATTTCCTTACCAAATATTGAACATTAATTATAAATTCATCAATTTGTAACAACAACAAATAAGAGTAAAAACAAGTAATAATTGTAACAACAATAAGAGAAACAACAATTAGGACTCACAACAACAAAATGATAAACAATCACAACAATAATAAACTCACGGAAATAAACGTAACACACATGTAACCAACTAGCACCTGGTGAGGAGAGTGGGCTCAACTCCCTGATCAGGGATATGGAAAGACCAACGAATCATGATATGCTTAGAAGATCAACTTGTCATTAATAAAAGAAATATTACAAGTATGTTGTTAAGGACTCAAAGTTAGATTATTTCTCCTGTAACCTTAACGACTCTTAACAACGATAACTTTCACAGCCCACAACTCTATACAATTTATCAATAATATAGCTCCTAGAATTATGACACTATTTGCCTTTAATTACATGGTGGTTTTTAGAACGAAACGAAATGTTAAAAGATAGTAGTGTGTCAATCAAAACATTGATTCACCAGTGCAGCTAGTATTCAAGGATAGTGTTGCCAGCTTTGGTAGTGTCATTCAATGTATCACAGTCCTAGTCATTCCCCCTCTAATGTGTAGGAAAAACTGAATTAGTGGGCCACTTAGGTAATAATCCCCTACAGCTATACTTCATTGACCAATAATCCATGAAGCCATGATAAGAGGTATACCTGTGCATTTTAATATATCGATTAACCAATATTGGCATGAAATTGATAAAATGAAGAAGGTAAAAGGGTGAGTAAAAGTATGCAAATCGAAACACGAACACTTCCCATGAGGGAGTCAGGCCCATATGGGCTCTGATACCAACAAATAAATCAAAAGACACACTAGAAACATAATTTTCACATTACATTAATTCAAAAATATTATACAAATATATAATTAGATTAAGATCCAACAGATTCTAAAGATGAATAAGAAATTTGATATATTCTCTCAATAGAATCTTAAATGAACTCTAAATGTGTAGAATTTCTCACTGTAGATCACTAGATAATGAAATATACTAAAGCAAAATACTTTATCTACCTCTACAAACAAACTTGTGGAACCTTAATCGATTTTGGGCAAGATCAAATAGAACACATATAATAGAGAAGAAGAAATCATACACATGAAACACAGAAGAATACTCTGGGGAAAACCTCAACTAAAAATCCCACAATCTATATTATCGTACAAGTGGAAATATCTCCAGATTACACAAAGCTTTAACTCACAAGCTATCCAACTCTCAGTACAATCCCTCAATGTTGCTCATAGACAGAATAGACAATGCATATGCCTTCTTTTAGTCATCCAAGCCTCCTATTTCCTTGCACAATTTACCCTGGGTCCTCTAGCTACAACCTGTGTGATTCTCACCTCACACACAACATTGACCTCTAAAATAACTGTGCAATACTAAAGGAGTTAATTCCTTCTGCATGGATAAGTTTCCTTTATACGAAAATTCCTCCAACTGATAGTACATTGTCCTTTCCTTTAATCTCAACTAGGTCTTTCTCTAAATTGACATGCATGAGTTATTTAAGAGAGAATATTCAGTTATCTAGAGAACATTAGTTGCATGCATGCATGCATGCATTAATTGAATGAACTCACAATTAGTTCCTCCAATTGTTTGGAACTAATTTAACTGGAATTAACTCAGTTAACTGAGCTAACTAATTACAACTCAAATACAAATCATCCTTATCTCCTTAATTAAGGGATAACTCCCTAAATCAAAGGGATAACTATTGCATGTCTTCACATAGACTTCATGTTTGATTTTCTCTAACTAATTAACTCAAGATGAATTAATTAATTATTTTTCAAACAACTAGTGAGACTAAATTCGAATTTTAATTCTCAATTTTAATTCAGGGACTAATTAAAATTGGAAGCTATCCCAGAATGTTATTTATAGCAATATTATTTTTAGCATTTCTAATTTTTTCTATTGCCAACAGAGTTGGAGTATATCCTGAAATGCTATTTATAGCAATGCTATTTTTAGCATTTCTTGTTGCCATTTTCAACATTCCCTCTCAACAAGAAATGCATTCAACTCGAACCCGATCCTGAACCTTTGGAGTGTTCTTCATGCAACACTTCTCTCAAGTGTTGTTTCTCCAGCAACTCCAGAAACAAAAAATATCCAATCTGAATTAGAATGATGCCTCTATCATCAAAGTATCTGACTGCTATTGCCTCTGTTGACTAAAAACTCTGCACCTCTGTGCTCTTCAGTATCTGACTGCTCTAGCCTCTCTCACTTTGATCTCTAACTGCATCAATCACACTGATTCCTCCTATTACATCTGTGCTGCTTCTAGTCCTGTCTCCCAGCATTGCATCTGCATTGCACCTCCTATCATCATGTTGCATTGTGTTGCCCACTACTGCATTGCAACTTAGTTACTAAGAAGTAAGTAACTAATCTCCCAATTGACCTCCCTGTTGGGCTAGAAACACCCTCTGATGCTAAAGCTTCCTCTGCCACTGACAAGTGCTCTCTCTCTAACCTCTGTGTTGCTACAACAACTCCCTGCATCTCGCACCATTGCACACCTCTCTATCCCATCTTGCACTGGTGCAACACTCCTGTGCGTCTCGCATTGTTGCAGCCTACTAGCTTTGCATTGTCTTGGGACTCCTACGTTGTAGCTCTCTCTGCTGCTCCATCTACATCTATCTCTACCCACTCAAATAGTTTTGCTACTCCTCATCTAGGCTCCCGTAGCAAGGTCTAATCAAAAAGGTTGGGTACCTCAAGGATCTTACCCCTATTTCAGCCTTCTTGGGACTATTACTCCACATCACCCCACCTCCCACCTGGAGGTATGGATGCATGTGATCCCTCTACCCACTTGGGTTAAAATTTTGCCCTACTAGAGGTCTTTGCATGAGTGGATACTCCACTCGGTCTCCTCTCAGCATCTCCAATTCTGACTTCTCCACAATTGTCTGAGACTTCTTCTGGCACTGCATGTTGAGAGGTAATTTACTCTCCCTCTCAACCACCAAGTATCTAACCTTTGCCTTGCTCCTCAAGGCTTTACATGCATCTTGTACATCAAGTGCATACAAGTTCTTGGCTAACACACCAATCTGTTTCATCTTTCCCGTCGTCACGAATTTTTTTGGAAAAAGAGCTCATTTTAAATCAGCGATATCTCCCTCATTTGAACTCCGATTCAGCTAATTTTTTTTTCCAATTTGGGTATTTTTTCGCAAGAAATCTAGATATTCTATTTGTTTCTAGAAATTTTGCAAAAAAAATTCAGATCTATTTTACAAACTCGCGGCCCATTTTTTATTTTTTTTACTTCAAATTCTCTTCTTCGTATACTATTCACAACTTTGATAAACTTGGCTCTAATACCATGTAGAATGTTTCACTGTAGATCACCAAATAATGCAATATATTAAAGCAAAATACTTGATCTACTTCTGTAAACAAACTTGCGAAAGCTTAATCGATTTTGAGCAAGATCGAATAGAACACATATAACAGAGAACAAGAAAATCATACACATGAAACACAGACAAATACTCTCGGAAAAGCATCAACTAAAAACACCACAATCTGTATTATCATACAAGTGGAAATATCTCCAGATTACACAAAGCTTTAGCTCACAAGCTATCCAGCTCTCAGTATAATCCCTCAATGCTGCTCATAGACAAAATAGACAACACATATGGCTTCCTTCAATCCTCCAAGCCTCCTATTTCCTTGCGTAGTTTATCCTGGGTCCTCTAGCTACAACCTGTGTGATTCTCACCTCACACACAACACTGACCTGTGAAATAACTGTTCAATCCTGAAGGATTTAATTCCTTCTGCATGGATGAGTTTCCTTTATAAGAAAATTCCTCTAACTGATAGTACATTGCCCCTTCGTTTAATCTCAACCGGGTGTTTCTCTGAACTGACATGCATGAGTTATTTATGAGAGAATTTTAGTTATCCGGAGAACACTAGTTGCATGCATGCCTGCATGCATTAACTGACTGAACTCATAATTAGTTCCTCCAACTGTTTGGAACTAATTTTAATTGAGCTAACTAATTAAAACTCAAATACAACTCATCCTTATCTCCTTAATTAAGGGATAACTTCCTCAATCAAAGACATAATTGTTGCATGTCTTCACATAGACTTCATGTTTAATTTTCTCCAACTAATTATCTGAAGATGAATTAATTAATTATTTTTCAAACAGCTAGTGAGACTAAATTTGAATTTGAATTCTCAATTTTAATTCAAGGACTAATAAAAATTGGAATCTATCTTGAAATGCTATTTATAGAAATGCTATTTTTAGCATTTCTATTTTTAGCATTCTTGTTTCCATTTTCACCAAAATTTACCATGTAAGCATTATCTCCAAGTGTTAGCATATTTATACCTAGATTTATTTTTCTTATTTTATTTATGGCTTTCATTCTTGAAATAATATTACTAATTATTAACAAATCCAAAGATTAAGAAAAAAAGGTGGATCAAACCCACCCCATTTCTTTCCTAGGGAAATCTCATCGTTTCAACTCAGACCATGGCATATTAAATTGGTTTTGATGATCGTCATTTACATTAAATATTTCTTTTTATGATACAATGAGTTGGTTAAAAGTATAATATGGGAATCATTTTTAAAAATAGTCTCAGAATTGGAATTTAACTTAGGGAAACCCACCTTAGATTAAGAAAAATATGTAACCTAGAACTAAGGGGAAGAGTTTTCAAGGTAACAGTGGGCAACTTTTCCAATGGAATTTTTTATAAGGAGAATATATTGGATAACAACTATCACATAAAAGTACCTATAAAATTATACTAATAAAATGTAATAATCATGTAAATATAAAAAACATAAAATTATTCAAGATGCTTGTTGTTATTACAAGATAAAAAGAAGTTCATAATATGAAACAGAAAAATCACAAAAAAAAAGATGACAATAGTAGTTACAACACAGTGTCTTAAGTTTTCAACACAAACATTATTCCTCCTAAAGGACAATTATACTTAAAATTTCTCTCCAACAATGTCATTTACATGGTTCTTTCAAAGAGATCCCTCATTTCTTAATCTTAGAGAAGTTTCTGGATAGATTTGGAGCAAGCAACAACTAGTCATTAATAATGGAGCCTCCCAAATAAGCTAAAAGCTACACAATTTATGAAAGGGACATGAATACTCAATACCATTATGAAATTCTCCACCTATCAAATTAGTAAACATCTCACATGTAGCCTTCAGTAGGCCCACTAAAATAAATTAAAAACATCCATAATAATATATCTAATTTAATATATTAGTTAGGTGCATAAGATAATCATCACCAGTCTCAAAATCCATCAACATCATCAGGATGGAAATTCAACCATCAATAAGCTAATTGAACTTCATTTTCTAGTTTATTTATATTGAAATAGTGGAACAAAAGGTATATGGTCAATAATCGTCACCAATGTCAAAGGTTATGAACATCAAAAAAGACGAAAATTTAACAATCAATAAATGAATTGAACTGCATGTGCTAGTTTAGTTATATTACAATAGTGGAACAAAAGGTAGATGGCCCATAATCATCACCAATTTCAAAGGTTACGAACATCACAAAAGATGAGAATTTAATAATGAATAAGCGATAATTCAATTGCATGTGCTAGTTTATTTATCTTACAATAAGAAAATCCTCGGAACAAAAAGGAAAATGGTAAGGAAAAATTTCATGTCTATGTCATTTAGTGCATCCCAAATAAGGAAAGCCACCATCTCTCCATGCTTACATATAACCACTGAAATGATATCCCTTAACAACTTGTACATCTTAGGTTCCCCCTTCACACCATGTGATAAGAAATTCATAAAATAAAAAAGTTTAATTAGACTATCTAATGCTAATGACAATAATAATGACTAAAATATATTTTTGATAGGGAATAATATATATTAGGAATGTTTTCCATAGGAACATCCCTATTCACATATTAATTTAAATTAGTTAGTAATTATATTTTTATGCAAATATTAATATTGTCACATGGTTTATGTAAATATGTTCTCGGTTATGTTATGATTTTTATCTCATATATCCTGCATCATCACTTATTTTTGGGTGTTATGAAGGAGTAAAAGTCACCATATTTTTTTATGTTTTATAATTTTGATATTGTATATCTCTTAAGCGTGGTCTTGTTGTAGTGACTACAACCACCCTCCAAAATTTTGCATATGCTTCAATTTTCGAGCATTCCTTGTTATCCACAGGAGCTCATCTTGCATTGACCTACGTGTTCTTGTTCGATTGAGACTTATCTTTTTATTTGTGCTTTTTTCTTTTTCTTTTTTCACATGAAGATTATATTTCTAAGTCACAAGTTGATCTCCCAACTTGGTCTCACAGCAGTTCTGGGCTTATCTCTAGAAATTGCACCATCCTTGAGGGCAAATATCCTTGAAGATAGGAATTGTGTAGTCTTGATTGGTAGCCAACCTTGAGATCATAAACTACACAGTCATGGAAGACATCCCAACACTAAGCCAAGAAAATTTTCAACCCACACTAAGCTCAGAAATTGTGTAGTGCACACTGAGCCAGAAAATTGTTGAGTTCCCGAGAACTACACAGTCTTTCCTGACAGCATGCGTAGCAAGTTTCCCCCTGAAAAAGAAAGAAAAATAAAGGGAAAAAATGTATCCTTGAGAAATAGGGATCTATTTTTAGTATCACAAAGGAGACACATTGTTATTTTTAGAAAGTTTCCACCAAGTGTCACTTTTTCCATGATTTTAGGCATGCACATCGTAAAGCCTAATTTTCTAAAATTTAGTTAATTGGTGCCCTTGTACCTCATTTATGCATTTTATCGTAAATCTATAGCATTCCTAAAGAGATCAAGGAAACTCCAGTGGATTCATTATTGGTTGTCTAAGTGATTTTCACTTTTATCATCTTTTGCCACTTTTTATGTCGCCTTTTGTCGTTTCACTTGTGTGAGTGTTTTTTGCTTATTTCTCTTCATGGTTTATGGTGTTTCAACTTGTTTTAGATTGTAGAATTGTTTTTTCAGGTTATTGCTTGCTTTCACAAGTGTCACATCAATTTTCTTTATTTTTCACCGATGGCCACCATTGTGGCGACTCTCCTCACCAATTTGATTTTCATCCCATTTATTCAGTTTCTACACTTGATCTATCATTATTCATTCATACTTAGTTAGTTTTTTCACTCAATCTCACAATATCTCTGAGATCTACTCATTTTCCACACTTCCCTTGGTTAGATATGCAGTTTGCTTCACGGGTTTTCACTTTGCCCAACTGGGCACTGTGCAATCCTAAGGCTCAAGCTCCAAGCTTGACCTCTTGAATAGGTTAGCTCCAACTGTGCAATGTTCAATTCCACAGGTCAGCATGTCACATTGTCCACTTATACTATGGAATGTGTAGTCTCTACCAAGGTTGGGAGTGCACATTTTGTAGTCTCAAAACTTAAGCTTCATCCTTGGTTGTTGGGAGTATGCATGAAAATTAGACAATCCTTCCCATCATATGCCTGGTTTGCTACATTATCATGCCTTGAGATTTGATTTGTTGAAGCTAATGTTTTCTTGCCATGAGTATTCTTTTTGTCCCACAAGTACCACACTTGTGAAGCACTTCTCTCCAGCAGTCATTATTACCATGGAACCAAAGAGGATTGCTTCAAGAGAGACCACTCAAAGCAGTATTGGGGAAGAAAATGAGCAAGCGCTAGTTAAAATATGCGGACACTCAATTGTTTATAGAAACAGAGGCAATACTAACATGTCAGCAAGTCCAATAGTAGTAGTAGAAAGCTATTAGCAGTATAATATTAGGGAAAGAAAAAGGTTGCTGAGAGAATAGAGGGAGAATAAGACTACAAAGTGAAAGTAGATTCAATCCTTATGTAAGCATCTTTGGCAGAGGAAGCAGAGTAGAAGAAGAGAGAAAAGTAGAGCTTGCATGAAGTAGAACTGAGGGCGTAGAAAGCAGAACAAGAATTGAGGGAAGAATGAGAACAAAGGAGGAAAGAATAGGATAATAATTAGAAGAAGGAAGAATAAGAAAGGCAAAGGAAAACATCAAGAGAAATAATGGTGATTCAACTTGAAGAGAAACGACAAAACCTACCAGCAATAGAGGGGGAGAGCAAAAAAATGCAAGATCAAGAGGTTGATCAGTAGAATGAAGACTTGATTGAAGTTGGAGACATTTATTTGGAGCTAGAACTGCATGATGAAGATGTTGACTTGATTCCCAGAGCACCATAGGTCATTGTTTAGTCTCCACCACCTGCAGCCGCAAAGTTAACCCCGAGCGAGGAAGGAGACATAATTCCTATAGATAATGATCTCGTAATGGATGTGTACAATTTATCATATAATGAAATTTAGAAGAGGATTTTACAAGCACAAAGAGAGAATATTCCATATGGTCATGCATCAACTTCATTTATTAGAGAAAGGGTGATATTGGTAGACACTAACATAAATTCAAATACCATTGCTGATGTGAACTTGGCAATCGTGGGTGTGATGAGATCAAACACTCATTGTTTGACGTTCGAGAGTAAGAAATTGATACACAATCTAAAGGTTGCTCGAAAAGAGATAGAATAGCTCTGTGGAGCAACAAAGAATACATATATTGCACAAGTCTACTTGTGGGAAATGAAAGAAGTGATACTTGATGAGGTATCAACACTTGAAAAGACCATGTGATGCCTCTATGAGGAGCTCATGACTATATATAAGGTAGTTGTCTGCTTTCATAAGGGGCACCACTTATTTTGATAAATAAGATGAATCCGCAAAAAGACTTGGAGAAAGAAAGAGTTTTTTCATTTGAAACATTCAGGCATCATATGTATGGTTGTACAGTAATTTGGACTTCATGGTGAAAACCCACAAAATCGCATTAGTCAGCTCACTCATTGAAACTAAATCAAAACACCAAGTCAAGTAGCAGATCGAAGATTACTTGGAGCTGCTAAGATAGGTTGCCACTAAGGAGGATTTTGAGCTAAACAGAAAAAACATGTAGAACTACATTTGTGGTCCCATCTAGATCATAACCATGTTCCTCCTACTTAAGAAATAAGTTAAGAATGGTTCCAAATCATTGTACTCAAATGTTATGGATGCTAGACTCTGCTTCTAGCTTGACACCATCATATAGTTTGGGAATGTCATTACATAGTACCAAGCTTGGCATCGATACATGACTGAGAAGCATCAAGAGGAAGTTATTGAGCTAGAATGTTCCCAAACTTAAGCATCATAGTGTCTTGTCTTGTTAGGTTGTCAAGTTGTCTCTACCCTGTTTTGTCCTATATGGGTATTAGTGTAAAATGTAATATTATTTGTAAATATTTTTTAAGTGAAATTCCAATTCCCAATATTGGAATATGAAGAGCCATCATGCAATGTAATGTTTCATTTTGTAAAGAAGTTGAAGAGTCATGAGGGTAGTCCAAAGGTCAGAAAGAGGAGTTGAAGAGCCACCCCCTCTTGTCGTAAATAGAACCTCATAACTCATGTAAAGGGTTTTTGGGAGCCAAGATTTTGGCTGGTCTTAGGCTTAGGAAGGGTTTGGGATTATTTTGAAGAACCTTAGCTTCTCCGTAGCGTAGAGCGATTATAATTCTTTGGAAGAGAAAATGTTCTTGACTGTACTGTTCCATTATTGGAGCTAATGGTCATCAATGGTGTATGTATGAATGGAACTTTCACTTATAATAATAAAATTAGAGCCAACATGCTTTCATGCATATGTTGTGAATATAGTAAGACTATTCTTGTTGTATTTTCAATGTATGTTATTTAACTTATGCTTATTCTTATGAACTATTTTGTTTGCATTTATATGAATCTTTTTGAACGCATGTTCTTGTATTAATTCACCACTTTAACTTGTGGACTATTATGCATCTTACCTTGCGATGTCATTCTGCTCATGTGTTTCTTTCAAGTTGCATACTATTATAGGGTACCAAAGTGCACATTTCCTTTCCCCTTCATGTGTTGGAACCTTCATGCATCACACTTGACTCTCTACAAAGTCACACACTTTCTGTCACCCAAAGTTATCATATTTCTCTGTGCATGCAAATAAGGCATAACATTACCACCAACTGCTGGGACTCCTACTCCAAATAGTGTGAAGTCTAGTTGGGACTTCATATCGGGGAGATCCCCTGATGTTGGTGGGTCGAACACAACAACATGCCCTTATAGCATATTGCAAATCAATTTTTTATGTATGTACTTCTTTTTGCTTTTATATAAAAGGATATTTTTTTCCTTCTCATAAAAAAAAGTAAACTTTTTTACAACTTAGTATGTGGGAGATATTATAGTAGATCCTAAATCAATGAAATATGAAATCTAAAATTAAACTTAAAAGAAAAGAAAAAAATTAACTCAATCCAAAGTAATAAAAAATAGTCCACTGGCAGTAGAAATAGATGGTGATATGTAACATTTAAGGCACTCTATGATGTGAAGGTCACGTGTTTCCATCATCTTATGATTCAGACCACTTAGAAAATAAAATAACAAAAATAATAGTGAACTAGCTAAATTCAATTTGTTATATAGCAATTTGTTTGAAAAGACAAAGAAAAATATAAAACATATGAGATAAAAACCCTATATGTATGAGGAATTTTAATAAAATAAAGAAAGTAAGAATATATATCTCTCTCTCTCTCTATATATATATATATATAGTTTATATTTGGTTAATAAATGTATAAAAATTTAATGTTTAAATCAATTTTTTTAATATTATACTATGCCTATCACATTAAATAATTATTTATAAAAATATATATAAAATATGTGAAAAAAAATAGATCTATAATATATGTTTATAAAAGATTTGATAACATAAAAATTATTTTTTTTTTTTATTAAAGATTAATTTAATATACATATACATATTACATTAAAAAATTATTTATACAAATTGATGTAAAATTGTGTGAAAACAATAATATTTCTATGTTATAAATAGTTATATGTGAAAATAAATATTATTTTATACACTTAAATTTATATTATAATAAATATGTGAATGTACAAATCTTTTCTTTAATTTTACACTTAACTAATTTACATTTAAAAAAAATTAATCTCTCTCACTATTAATTTAATAAAATTTTAAAATATAACTTGAAAACATCTCTCACTCACATTGTTGTTTAGAAGGCATGACCCTAATACAAATACTAATAATAAAACTCAGAGTAATCCAATATTTGAGTTACAACTAAATTATATCATATGGTTTTTTAAGATACAACTAATGATATCTATCTTCTGGTTTTTTTCTCAATATTATGATTTTACAGCTATTTACAGGACTGTTCACATGTGCTGTCAGGTGACTGACAACCCAAAACATAGTAATCAGATATATCTCTGGTTAACCCATCTACGAAAACCGACAACCAATTAATGCTACTCTGTTAAGTCCCAACGAAATCTTTTTAGTAAAGAAATGATTGCTTATGCAGGCATGCCCTTTAGGAAATCAATCTAGGAAAGGTGAAGCTATTAAGAGGTTCAGAGATTCCAAACTAATAAACATTATGTTAAAGCACATAACAGAGCTTTATTTAGTAAATTGATTAACATCGGTCTAGGCTCAGCTTAGTTATTAAATAAAAAAACCATAGCATAAAATATATATAGCAAGTTAAGCCTAAAATATATAACAAATAGTTTCATCTAATAAATAAGCTATAGCAAGTTAAGCCTAAAATATATAACAAATAGTTTCATCTAATAAATAAGCTAGCTTCAGGTTAAGGAAATATTAACTATCGTATGCAAGTGGAAAAGGGTAACAGAGGTTAAGACAGTTTAGCTGGTGCAAAGAAACTTCTTAACGTTGTTTGTAATTTTTTGGAATATCTCAAAATCTGATGATTAAGAGAGCCAGATAAAAATCCATAAACAATATCATGCAAGAAAAAAAATGGTGAATAGCTTGCAGCATTCTCCAAGAATAGACCTTGCCTTGACACCCTCGCCTGTCGAACTCGATCGTTGTGTCTCCACTGCATCCATGTCCTCAACCAAAGAATAATCGCTGTAAACGAGATTTGATCCAACAGCTCGCCAACTCCAAACTGAAAGGGATATGGCCCAGGCGAATTAGCATGAAATCAACCCATGAAACTGAACCTTCACCACACAGAATCGTGCTATTGATTTGAGAAAGAAACAACTGTCCACGCCTGAGCCTCTGTAAAATGCATGCACAAACTACGGCGAAAAGCCCGCCTGTAGGTTGAGTGTAGGGTTATAGAGCTCAATCCAGTGCAAAGGCGTCCCGACCGTTGGATAAAGATCGACGGTGAAAGCCGGTGGAGACGATGGTGCATGCACGAAGAATTAACGGCTGAACTAAATGGCCAGCCAAAAGAGAACACATCGCATCGGATCCTCCGTTTCATTTGGGTTCGGTAGAAAATCATGCCATCCAACTCCTATAACAATGAAAAAGTTTGTTACAACATTAGTATGATGACTAACATTAACTCTGGATCCATGAAATATGGAGAGGAATTAAAATCATTTATAATTTTGAAAAAAAAATAAAAAATTGATAATACAGGTTTAATTATTAATTATAGTTATAATTATAAATATAATTATTGGTGTAGTAATTTAATGTAAGACTACATTTTCATCATATTTAATATATCAGTTCCAGAATTGAACCCATATTATATATATATAATAATAATTAATTTGTTTTTTTGTTTTATTTTATTGATAATACAATTATTTCTTTTTATTATTATTCTGTAATTGGATCGAGCTAAAACGTTTAACACGATATTACAACATAACTATTAGGCTTAGTTTAATTTATAGGCTAAATGATTTTTTTCATGACATTTTTTCTGTGTATTTTTAACCAAAATCCGGGAGAGATTTTGACTTTAAGTTGTTTAACTTGTAGAATTGGAATGCCCAAGAGATTTTATAGTGCATTCAAAAATGTATTTTAAGCAACAAAAAAATTACCGATTACTATGAAAAAGGTTATTTTGTACTTATACTACACCTAACTACCATATTGGATTGGAAAGCACTCGCAATTATTAGTGACTACTGTTTTATAACTTTGGTGACTGTATAGATGTGTTTATTTTAAAATAAGATTTCCAAAATTTTGATTTAATCATTGTTAATTATTAAGTGAATGATAAACATTTAACCTCCATGGGATATGTCACAATATTCATCCTAGTATTTACAAATCACAAATCAAAGTTTAAGATTTATACTTTATGCACTTTTAATTAATCTATTTTAAACATATGCCATATCAACATATATCATACTAAACATGTGGTATCGATAAGCCATGATATTGTCCCATACTGTTATAACAAAGAATATTTATAAGTTCATATTTTTTATGATAGAATTTGGTTGAATCATGATGGTTAAGAATATTGTTACATGTTTTATAAAATGTATATATGTTTAACTCATATAATTTGTTTTATATTTAACTAATGGAGTCACATAAAACTCATCAAGTTACACTTTCTAACACATTTCACGTTAAGAAAAAACATAAAACTAACTAAACCATAACTCTCAATCTAGCAAGCAATTAAATAATCAAATTTGTTGGCTGTAAAAGAGGTTTACATGTGATGGGATTTAATTATTAATTAGAATCTATTATAATTATAATTGTTATTTTTATGTTTTTTATTTTATTTTACTTTTATTTTTATGCAATTTGGTGAAGGCAAATTGTTTTATTTTACGTTTTTGTTTTTTTTATCATTTTTAAATAATTCAAGGGAGTCAAAATGTTTAACAAGACATTACATTACATCTCTACCGTACTGCTAGGAGCACTTCTAGGTGCTACTATTATTATTTGTATTAGGTGGATCTACCAAGTCCAGAGAGGGATCAAATCTCTTTTCACTCTAAAAGAGGTTTTCATCTCAAGGGATTTGATTTAGAGGGATCAAATATCTTTTCAAGGCCCGAGAGGGATCAAATCTCTTTTCATTCTAAAACAGGTTTGCATCTCAAGAGATTTGATCTAGATGGATCAAATATCTTTCCACTCTAAAAGAGGTTTCAATTTCAAGAGATTTGATTCTCTAGCGACTTGGTAGATACAAAATTAGGATGAATCTAGGCTAGTTTAATTTCCCCTTTAAATAGGGTATATTCCACATGAATACCATGGATTCTCAATACTATGGGTCACTTTTATTCTTATTATTATTCTATTTTGATGATGTTATTTTTATTGTTATTTTTATTTTTTTATTTTTTTGACAAAGTTAAAATGTTTAAAATACATCACATTATTTTTATTATTATCCACAAAGTTAAAATGTTTACAATACATTACATTATTATTATCAAATTTTAAGGTCATGCCATACACCAAAATGGTGTATGAGATCCTCTTATTTGTGGAACAAGGGACCCACCTCCATGAAGTGAATGAGGCCCCCCTTGTTTGTGGAACAAGGGACCCACCACCACGAAGTTACATTGGTGGATGAGACCCCCTTGCTTGTGGAACAAGGGACCCACCACTGTAAAGTTACATTGGTGGATGAGACCCCCTTGTTTGTGGAACAAGGGACCCACCACCACGAAGTTACATTGGTGGATGAGACCCCCTTGTTTGTGGAACAAGGGACCCACCTCTCAAAGTCAATGAGACCCCCTTATTTGTGGAACAAGGGACCCACCTCTACAAAGTGATTTGATTGCAAAGTCTACGAAAGCATACATAATCTACCCCCTTCTAGTTTTGAGCTTGTGCCCTCTTAGGGGGAATCGCATGTGCTTAACCATTAGGCTCACTCAAGTTGTATATCCTTTATTCAATTTAATTTTTGTTTTATTTACAATACATTAAATGACATTATGTTGGAGAGCATCTCTGAGAGAAATTATTATTATTATTATTATTATCGGCCTAAATCCATTTTAATTCCATTTCTACCAAGTGTACAAAGCGATTAAATCTCTTTTCACTCTTTTCACTCTAGAGGTTTGCACCTCAAGACATTTGATCCCTCTAGATGCTTGGTAGATCCTGAGTTCATTTTTCTAATTGTATTTAAATTTCATTTATATTGTTATGTAATTTGACCAAGTCAAAATGTTTACATAACATCACATAACCAAACATAACATAACATAACCTTACAATATCTCTTCCATACTAGGCAAGAGAGAACCTTTCGACGCAATTATAATTATAATAATAATTATTATTATCATCGTTAATTATAAAAAGAATAGGTCTTCCACAGTTTTAATTTAACTATCCATAGTTATTAAGTGGATACTAGAGATTTAACCTCCATGGAATATGATATAAAATATTCATAATATTATTCACAAATTAAGGATTAAGATTCATCTCCAAGTTATTTATTCTCTTTTCATTAATTCATCTCAAATTAATTAATTAAATAAAATGTCATATCAACACATGTCATATTGGGCATGTGGTATTTATAAACCATGGTATTGAAAGAAGAGCTATCTAAAAGTTAAGAGTTTCCATGGTAAAGTGGGGAGGAATATTTGTGGTCAAGAATGTTGTTACATGTTTTTTAAAATGTATATATATTTAACTCATATATTAATTATTTTTTATGAATAATAATAATAATAAAGTTATAATTAGTCTTACTATAATGAAGAGGTTAAATTAAGGTTTTGGGCGAGCTCGGACTGGTTCCGCAGAGGGTTCTAGGGTTTAATTAAGAGAGTGACAGAGGGAAACATATTCCCATGGAGACCCAGGGAGGAGGGAGCTCCACTCCCTCCTATAGTAATGTGGTTTCAAATAGAGGAAGAGGAGGGAATAAGAACAAACCTCAACAACCCTTGGAGGTGAAGACAAAAAACACTGAAACTCAAAAGGAAGAAGGCAACAAAACCCGTGCAGATCAAGGGGCCCATGAAAAAGACTAATAGGAGGAGAAAGCAGAAGAGAGAGGTAAGAGAATAGAGAACAGAGCCAAGATGGGGCCGTGTAAACCCAAGACCATAATTAAACCTAGGGTTTTT
Source organism: Pinus taeda (assembly GCA_000404065.3). Classification (NCBI taxonomy): domain Eukaryota; kingdom Viridiplantae; phylum Streptophyta; class Pinopsida; order Pinales; family Pinaceae; genus Pinus; species Pinus taeda. The sequence continues at coordinate 427,323 of APFE030613811.1, forward strand.
CTGAATGATCTAGCTCTGCAAGCACACAGGGATCACATGGAAAACTATGCCATCATTTGCAAATTTATGGGAATCTAGTCGTCAGAGAAAGCATTGTACACTTGGATAAAATAAAACTGGAAACCAAAGGGGGAGTTGAATATATATCTTGGATCGAAAGGTTTTTTTACAATGGTGTTCACGAACATGGAAGATAAAGACATGATTTTTGAAGGAGGACCATACTTCTTTGCAGCTACTGGTCTCTATATGCGGCCATGGACGATGAACTTTGTGCTAGAATGAGAAACCTTCACTCCGATATCGGTATTGATTAGACTCTACTCCTTACCTTTAGATTACTAGATGCCAAAGTCTTTAAAAGCTATAGGCAATAAATTAGGTCATTTCTTTAAAATTTTAGAGGCAACTCTAAAATTTTGTGGAGATGGACCTATCAAGAGCCCTTCTAGATGAGGTCATTCTAGAAGTCTATGATGACGAATGGGTTCAAACAATTGACTATGAACATATCCCATTCAGATGTCACAAATGTCATGAGCATGGGCACCTATCTAGAGATTGTCCTCTTAACAGAAGGGAGGAAAACCTAAACACTAACAAAGGGAAAGACCAGACAGGTTTCACCAAAGTAGGATGAAAGGGAAAATGAGGGGGAAGGAAGACACAAAAGAACCCTATTACAAATGACAACAAAACAACAAGTCACAACAATTTTGAGATCTTAGGAGAAAAAGAAGTAGATGGAGGTGATTAAGAGAGCACAGAGAATCAGTCAACAAGGGAGAAAGGAAAAGAGACTAACATGGAGTTCACTCAGGAACAAAATGAACACACAAAGGACCCTTTGAGTACCATGGAAATAGAAAAAGACCAGGAAATGACTCAAAGTGAAAGTGGTATAGAGGACCAAGACTTACATGAGATCTTAGAAAGGGAGAACCTAGAGCTGGAAAAGTTCCTAGAACAAGGAGAAAACCTGGGAATAAACTCGATCCCTCAGAAGGATGTGGACAAGGTACAATAAATATTCCTTAAAAAGTCACATGAAACAGTTGTAGGAGTCAAAAAAGGACATGATAACCAGGAAAATAAAGGAACTTCCTCAATAGGATTAATAACAGGAAAACTAATCAAAAATCAAGGTAAAAGGAGGCAAACTCATGATTGACTTAGGAAGGATGAAAGATCTTTCTAGTTACTCCTTTAAAACCCCACCTCAATGAAGATCGCAACCTAGAACATTCAAGGACTAGGGAGTAAAAGAAAACAAAGGAACCTAGGTAACAAGATCAGAGAGGAAAAACCTAACATAGCATTCATATAGGAAACAAAGTGCTCATTGGAGAAGATCCGCAAAAAACATAGCAAATGGTTAAACAAATATGAATACCTTGAAGTTAACACAAATAAATTTTCTAGTGACATTCTCACTCTATGGGATCCACAGAAATTTGGTGTGAATGATGCGGAGGCATCCAGACATCACCTTTCTCTGATTTTCCAACCGATGGGTGATAGAAAATGTTACATGATTAGCAATGTCTATGGTTCATAGCTAATGGAGGACAAACTTCGACTCCTCACAACACTAGAGGATTTGAGGAAGAGATACCCAGCTCTACCCTGGATTCTTGGAGGGGATTTTAACATGACAAAATCACTCATGGAGAAGAAAGGAGGAACTAGAACACTTGGTAGAGATTCAGTTGCCTTCCAGAAATTCATCGCCAATATGAAATTGGTTCATATGGAAACAAGCAATGGAATCTACACTTGGAATAACAAAAGAGGGGGCAGTACCCAAGTAGCCTCAAAATTGGATAGATTCATTATTTCAGAGGAACTTCTTCTCATGTAAACAACATTATTGCGCACATACTACCTTTTGGAGGTTTAGATCGTTGGCCTATCCAATTGGAAGCTTCTCTTTTTGGTAAACCAAGGAACTCCCCCTTCATATTTGAGAATGTTTGGCTCACACACCCAGATTTCCTCACAAACATTGAAAATGGTGGAAGGAAGAGCTTCACCTTCAAGGTACAAAGATGTTCCTTCTACACTGCAGGCTCAAACACATTAAAGGCAGACTCAAAGAGTGGAATAAAAAGGAATTTGTAATATCTTCAAAGCTAAAGGAGATGTGGAAAAGAAACTAAAGGAAATAAACCATATTCTTATCACAGAAGGCTATACAGATGAAAGGAAAGAGATGGCAGAGTCACTCCAGTAGGAATGGGATAACAAACATTTGTAAGAGGAAATATTCTGGAGACAGAAATCCAGAGTTCAATGGATTAAATAAGGGGAGAGAAACACCAAATTATTTCACAGATCCAACATAGCTCACAGAAACAAAAATAGAATTATGAATCTTAAAGATCAACATGGAATAGAAAGAAACACTCATGAAGAGATGGAGAAGGTTCTAGTCTAGCATTTTCCGAAAAAATTTGAGGAAACCTCGGAAGACAGAACCCAGTTTACGGAAAAATTTGCTCAGTACATTCCTAAATTGGTTACTAGAGAAGATAATTACAATCTCAACAGAGCAGTTATAGAGGAAGAAATTGAGGAAGTTGTTAAAGAGATGCACAATGGGAAAGCACCAGGCCTCGATGGCTTCAATGTGGACTTTTTCAAAGCTTGTTGGACGATAGTTAAACTGGATATCCCGGAGGTAGTGGAAGACTCTCAACATTTTAAGACAGTATAAAAGGCGCTCAATGAATCTTTCATAGCCTTAATCCCCAAACAGGAAAAGGCCACCCCTCCATACATACTTAGACCTATAGCACTATGCAATGTGGTATACAAAATAATATACAAAACAATCACCAACCGTCTCAAACCACTCCTCCCAACCCTAGTGTCAAAGGAGAAAATGGGCTATGTGGAAGGAAGAGAAATTCTGGATAACATAATTCAAGCACATGAAATGCTTCATTCACTCAACACCAATAAAAAAGCATGAATGATAATTCAACTGGACATAGTAAAGGCCTATGAAAAACTTAGCTAGTCGTACATAAGAGCAATATTAAAAGCCTATGGATTTGATTGCAATTGGATTAAATGGGTTATGGTGCTAGTCACCACTACCAGTTGTTTAATTCTTCTCAATGGCTCTCCCTCTGAAACCTTCAATCCTTCTAGAGGTCTCAGGCAAGGAGATCCTCTTTCTCCCTTCCTTTGCATTCTAATGATGGAAGGGTTAGGGAAAGCAATCAAAGATACTAAGGAGGAAGGGAGAATTTAGGGTCTAAGACTCACTCAAGGTGGCAACACGGTGACTCATCAACAATTTGTGGATGATACTATGCTTCAAGGAACACCCACTATCAAGGAAGCCAAAGCATTCAAGCAGATTCTGAATGAGTTTGCTAGGGCAGCAGGCACATATCTTCTTTTTCAATACAGATATTTCAATACAAAGAAATCTTTCCAGAATTTAGGGCTTTCAAAGGGAGTCACTGCCTGCGAAGTACCTGGGAGTTCCCCTCACCAACAAACCAATACAAAAGGATATTTGGGAGCTTGTTCTTAATAAGCTAAAAGATAAGATTAGCAGATGGACAAATAGAGCACTGAATCTAGCAAGGAGACTGATTCTAACTAAGGCTATCCTCCAAAGTATCCTTATCTATATTCTTTCAGCCATTCTGGCACCAACTGGTGTAATTACTAATATAAGAAATATTCATATAGAATTTCTTTGGGGGAAAGGTGAAGAAAAGAAGAAATGGGCCCTTGTGGCATGGGACAGGGTATGCAAACCTAAGTCCCATGGTGGTTTGGGTCTTCATGACCCAAGAATTCTTAACAGAGTTCTTGGAGCCAAAATCTGGTGGAGATGGCTAAAGGAAATACAAGCCCCCTAGGAAAAACCATGGAAGCAAAAATATGCAAGAGGGTGGCAGGAGAAAAACCTCATCAGAATGATAGGACAAGTTAAAGGTTCTGCAATATGGAATAGGGCATGGGAGAACAGGGCCCTAGTCCAAAATCACAGTTTCTAGGAGATAAGAAATGGGAATATGGCTTGGTTCTGGGAGGATAATTAGCAGTAGGAGGACAATCTCCATAGTGAAGAATTAAAAGACATTCACACCGATACCATCAACAAAGGATTAAGGTGCGTACATGAATATTGGGACCAATCAAGGAACAATGAGAAATGGAGAACACAGAAACCTCCAGACTACAGTGGAATAGGCATGTTTCACACTCAAGCTATAGCCCTTAAAGGTCTTTTAGACAAAACGCAAGTCTTGACCTCAACCTTGGATGATCAACTAAGATGGGGAAAGAACAAGGCAGGTCTCTTCAACCTCAAGGAGGACAAAAGGATAGATTCAGGGCTTCACCTTCAAAACATTGATAAGCCATGGAAAGAAATCTGGGAGAATCCTCATTCGATGAAAGTCAAACTGTTCAAGTGGTTGGTTCAACAGGGCAAGATTCTAACATGGGATAACCTAAGAAAAAGAGGCTTTGTTGGCCCCTCAAGATGTCACCTATGTAGACAACAAGAAGAAACTACAAATCATCTTCCGAATAGATGCACTTTCACTATAATACTTTGGAATTTGGTGGGAGAAGTCTTCTAGCAGATAAATAGAAATGTAAATGACATCATTGCCACTTTGAAAAGATGGCGGAAATTTTTTTCGAATAATGAGATCATTAACTCCACCCGGATGCTGGTTCTAGGATTCATAATTTGGAATGTTTGGAAGGAGCGCGACAATAGGATTTTCAACAATAAAGCGAGTTCGGTGAGCAACATCCTTCAGCTAATCCTTAAACAACTTAAAGAGATTGTTCACATCCTGGGAGGTGTAGCCACTAGAAAACCCACTGGAAAAAGAGAGGCTAGAATACTAAAGAAGTTAGAGCTCAAGGTTCATCCCCCTCAAGGTTCTATATAGTTCAACAAGAATACCTCAGCAAAAAAGGCTTCATGACAACCCCCTCCACATGGCTTTTTAAAATTTAACATTGATGGGGCATCAAAAGGGAATCCGGGAGAAGCTGGATATGGAGCGGTCATGAGGGATGAGGAAAGAAACATACAAGTCATCTTCCATAGTTATCTAGGAAAAGCTACCAACAATATGGCTAAGCTCATGGCGATGGAATTATGCCTGTCAATATTGCTCAAGTATAACATTCACAATGTTATCATTGAGGCTAACTCAGAATTAGTCATTAAATCAATGAAGAGGATAAGCATTGGTGTTGCACCAGATAAGATCTTAGGACATTGGTGATTTCTACAAGTCTACCAAAGAATCCAAGTGCACTTAAGAATGTTGAGAACTCTTAGGTTGGTGCATGTCCATAGGGAAGCCAATAAAGTTTCGGATTGGCTTGCAAATGAGGGGGTTCAAAACAAGCATATCGACTTGTGTTGTTGGTGGGAGGAGGTAATGGATGACAGGTTGAAGGAGGAATGGTCATGCTGGGCCCTCAGCGATAGACAACACTATCAGTAAAAATCAAGAGAAAGAATTTTACTTTATGAAAATGATGGATAAGTTCACTTCAGATGGCCCATCAGCGGAGATGCATTGTTAGTTTTGTAAGGGAGCTTCCAGAAGTAGAGGCAAATATCTATTCATAGGAGCAATGATTCCATGGAAGACGAAGGCATTAAAGGAAGAGATTACTGGGGTCAAAAACTGCCCAAGACATACCACCTGCATTGGGAAACCTCTGTCCTAGGATAATTTTTCCCGAAAGAGAAGCGATGCCATTCAACAAGAGACATGTGGAGGTGAATGGATAATGATTACCACCTTCATTGTTGGGTATCTCATGAGCAATTGTGTGGACCTATTTAGTTTGTGGCCATCAGATCTAGAGAAGGGAGATCATTGCCCACCTTTTGGTGTGCAAGTTGGTGAGGTCGGAAGGATAAAACCACTTATGGTTTACCACCTTCATCGGGTGCCTTCCAGACCAAAGACGATTTTAATGAATAGCAGCGATTCCACTAAGGAAGCAACACATGGCGGAGGACCGAAAAAGAAAACCGCCTTGACCACAAGATATTCAATGGGCTTTTTAAGCTGCAGGATATGAACTCCAGCTATTGGATCAGAAGGAAAGGATCAATGGCCAACAATGATCATGCAACTTTAGGGTTTTTTTGCGAGCGGTTGTGTGGGCCGATTTGGACTATGGTCGTCGGATCTGGAGAGGGAAGATCAATGATCACCTTTTGGTTTGCATGTTGGTGGGGCCAAAAGGATAAAAGCATTAATGTTTTACCACATCCATCGGGTGCCTTCCAAACCAAAGACGATTTTAAGGAAAGGGTAGAGATTCCACTTAGGAGGCAACACATGGCAGAGGACAAAGAAAGCAAACTGCCTTCATTGCATGGTAATCAACGGGCTTTTTAATCCGCACGATATGGACTACAGCCATTGGATTAGAAAGAGAAGATCAACGATCAACGTTGATTGGACAACTTTAGTTTCTTTTGATAATTGTGCCCCTAGAAGGGTTGATTCTTAACCGTCAGATTGTTAGAAGATATCTCTTCGGTTGGTTTTGGGCAATCTAGACCTTGTCTCGGTTTGATTTTCTAAAGTTTATTTTGGGCACTTAAGGTATTCTCACTCCCCTTTGAAGGAGTTTGTGCCTCTAGGCATTTGTTGTAACATGTGTAAAATATTTTTTTACCTAAGTTAATAGAAGGACCATCTCTTTTGCTTAAGCCAAAAAAAAATAATAAAGTTATAATTTTTTTTTTTTTTTAAATCATACAATATGAGATGTATCGTGAGATAACTATGCATTTACTTTCCCTTTAATTTATATAGTGGTGCTAGTATGTAACTTAACCAACCTAGGTCCATCTTCAACCCAGATATATCAAGTGCTGAGAGTGATCAAATATCTCGAGGTGAAAACCTCTTTTTTGAGTGCAAAACTTAAGGAAAGGTTTGTACATAAAGAGATTCATTCTCTCTCGGTGCTTGAAAAATCCAAGGTTAAGATGGATCTAGGCTAGTTTCAGTCATGTGCGGTCATACAAAATTTGTTGAACATCTATTTATTTTGATAATTTTAAATATGCTAAATATGTCTAAGATTAATTTGGTCAAACTAATTTTAAATTTTCTTAGTTACCTCAGTTTGTTGAGATGAGAGAGAGTCTTAGTAACTTGAATGGTGAAAAAAGATGAAATAAAAAATTTGATTGCAAAGTTTCAATGTAACAATGTTGAATGATAGAAAATGTGAATAATAAGAATATAGTCAATTGCAAACAATATTCATTATGATCAATATGAAACTATTTTCTTCTATTGTTCTTATTGTCACACCTATTAGATTTTCCATTTTCTCAGATTGATCATATGGAAAGCGTAGTTGAAATCATAGACCATTCAAATATTTAACTCGAGCTACTATAGTAAACATGATATGTTGTCTCTATTTCTCTCCAATATTAATAGTAATTTTCTCTAAAGTCAATCAGTGTGACTTATGGAGTGATAAACCCCAAATAATATTCAATGGTAGTTATTTTCTATTAACACATTTGATTGTAAAGTGATTAACAATGTTGAATGATGGAAAATGGGAATAATAAGAATGTAGCGAATAACAAATTGTTTACTTTTTCAATAAGCCTACATTTAAGCTAAGTGAACATTTTATTTAGGATGAAAATTCAAGTATTGTATTTATGGTTAAATTAATGTAACATGGAAGTCAATGCATGTCATAAATATTTTTTATGTGCTTAAATTAAGAGAGAGTGTGTATGTTTTGGGGTTGAGAAGGAGAGACAAGGGGAGATAAGGATATATATTGAGGGGGAGATATAGGGAAGGAAAGAGAGGAAAAGACATGGAGGGAGGAAGAGATGTAGATATGGAGAGACGTGTTAGAGAGAGAGAGAGAGAGAGAGAGAGAGAGAGAGAGAAAGGGAGGAGAGAGGGGGAAGGGAAAAGGGAGGGAGAGAGAGAGAGAGAAAGAGAGATAGATATGGAAAGAGTGTGTGTGTATATTTGCGGGGTGATATCGAGAGATAAATAAGGAGAGACAATGGGAGATAGAGATATAGATGGAGGGGGTAGAGATGTGCTTACAATGAAATCAATGCCCACTATTAATGTAATTACTTTGAAATTAATGTACATCATACATCTAGTTGCATCAAATCAGAAATACACATTTACACTAAAATCAATGCATCTAGTGCAAACAATCAAATACTAGTAGAAATCAACATCTACATTCAAATCAATGCATCTAGTGCAAGCAATCAAATAGGACTAGAAATCAATATCTACACTAAAACAAGTACATCTAATGAAAGAAACCAAATAGGATTAGAAATTAGAATCTACACCAAAACCGAAGCATCTATTGTAAGGTATGAAATAGTGTTATGAAACCAGCTCAAGAAAAGATAGAAAAGATAGATCAACGCCTTAGAATTCAGCCTCTTCGAGGGGGCAACCTCGTTTACATTACATAAATGAAAAATTATTGGATGATTCAATTGAAAATACCTCCTCTCCATATAGAGGAGTCTAAGGGGTCGTAACATAATCAGAGCCTACATAACAATAATAATGTAAGGGCACAATAATAACAATAGTGGGCTTCTATGGGGTACAATAGTAACAATATGGGCACTACATGGATACATCAATATAATAAGTGGTCTATACTAATAACAATAAGGGGTTACACTAGTAGTATAGGGGCCTAACATGCCCCTCTCTTTCAAAAAGTGTTGTCCTCAACGCTTGAGTA